>JARFJB010001169.1:2500-42091 GCA_036346205.1 Vesta saturnalis | reverse complement strand
GAATTTTAAAGAAACCATATAATATTTACAGGGTTTTTACTAACTACTAACAATATTTACAGTAGGTTAATTACGGTGGATTAATATATTTCTTAACTACTCTTAGTAATTAGTAGAAGTTTTAGTAAAACAGAATGGGTGGTGTTTACGAGACTCTTACGAGACGGAATTAAAAATGAATACTTTCGTATTATATTCTGGGTGCTGGTGCGCTTAAGGCGGTGGCCGCTTAGTAGCTCCTTGTGCTTCTGTATTCGACAGCGTTAAGAGAAGCTACCTGGGGTGGCTCTAACTCGGGGCCGGTTTTAATAAGAACAAGGTATTTAAATCTTCCGGAATTATTTAGTTTAAAGATTTTCAGGTACAGAATAAACTAAACGTTTTACAGGTACGGTAGACTTAAAGAATGGTTTCCCCCTTAAGCCTGGGTTATCGCGATCAGGATCGGATACAGGTTCAGGACCGTTAAGAAGTAAAGGTTTTTCTTAGCCTAGGAACAGTGTAAAACTTTCAATCTTCGGATCTTTCTGGATTCAGCGCTGTTAAATAAACAGGCTGGTGGAATTTAACAAAGATGCTAAATCAGGATGTTGCTATCCTCTGGATATCTGACAACAAGTGAGCGGATAAGAAAGCGGTTTATTACGTTAGCGACCTTAAAATGTTACGTACTGGGTTCATAATTTACTATACTGGGTGACCGAAATATGGTCTAATTGCGGGCGCCTTGCTGCTTTCACTCTGTCTGCTTCCTGCACTTCGGTTTTTAATTATTTTACCTAGGCGTGTTTGTGTGAGTCGGTGTGCGGTGTGTAAGTTGAGTATCAATTACCAGAATCTGGGAAAATACCCGTTGAGCTGTTTAATTGATGCTCCGAAGATTGTCAGAATCTAGGCAAGAACCTTTATATCCAATGGAGTAAGTCAAAGACTACATCGGATGTTATACCCGACGTGAAGTTGTTCACTAGTATAAGTGCGGTGTTGTATGTTTAACTTACATGCTTACTTAGTCGGTCTGGGCTTTCGAAAGAGACCCACCGGAATGAGAGTGAACAGGACCAAGCCAGAGTCTCGAAAGAGACCTAGGGGAATGAGTAGGGTTGACGCAACGGAGAAGAGCGTTTGTTGCGCGTCTCGCGGTTTTATTTAGAATCCGCGAAGGGCAGAGACGGCTACTGGTTGGGATTTTAATGCTGTGATTGGTGGATAGACTGGCGGGGACTCTGACAACAAAACTCACAACGTTTTTGAAATTCACGTCAGAGGGGATATACATTCATTATTTGATGATGTCTGTAAATTTTAATTAAACAGGATAATTAGCAAATAATTAATTCAAAAAAATTTGGTGAAAGTGGCTGGCTTTTTACAACGCCCCCTTTTCTTTGTTCAAGCAATTCTTAGAATCATAATTCATTGCCCTTCTGGTTCTTGTATTGGCTAAATCGAGTTCTTGGGAACGGGAGAGTCGAGAGTTCATTGATCATCTAAGTGGTATCATATTACAATTCATGGAAATCTAAGAATAGAATAAGTTCGTGGAAGTAAGAAGAATGATGGAGTGTTGTTTATGCTAATAAGTATGTCAAGGTTAGATGGTTCTTGTATTGGCCAAATTGAGTCAATAGTCAAACTTTTTGTCAATCTTCATTGACATCTAGGGATATCATGTTACAATTCTTCGAGAAATACAATCAGTTCGTGGAAACTGGGAGAGGCCAAAAGCTCGTTGACTTCGTCAAGGCCAAAGTTCATTGACCTCTAGGGGGTATCATATTACAATTCTTAGAAATATAAAAATAGAACAATTACTTAAAGTTCATTGACCTTTTCAAGTTCAAAAGTTCATTCTGCTCTAGGGGTATTATACTACAATTCTTAGATATCTAAAAATGGAATCAGTTCTTGGAAACGGGAAAGTCGAAAGTTCATTGACCGCTCGGGGGTATTATATTACAATTCTTATAAATTTAAAAATAGAACAATTTGTTAAAGTTCATTAACCTTTTCAATGACTCATGTAACTGGCTTGGCGCATTCTCGATTATCCTCGTGAGGCCAACCCATCTATATAAGTTGAAATTTTGTAATCGCATGCCTGACGCGTCGACATCATCTTCTTTAAAGGTGTGCCCAAATCTGCAAGTATTGAATATACTTCATATTGTTATTGTGTATGTAAAAAATTACAATTGAATTGAATTACAATTTCACATTATCAATTATTTTTTCTAGCATTACACCTGCAAGAACTGCGGTAGCATCATCAGGAGTAGCAGCAGCAGAAGCAGCAGCAGACCACTTCCACTTTAATATGGGGGCAAAAATTTGGATCTGATTTAGGAAGAGGGGCATGAATCCCAGGGTTCCTTGCACCAAACTCAGGATCCAACAACCATTCAACAGTTCAAGAGAAAAAAGTGTGAGGTTGCAAAACTTTCTATATGACTATATAAACAGTAAGATAAGGGGGCAAACATTTGGATCTGATTAAGGAAGAGGGACATGAATCCCAGGGTTCCCTGCACCAAACTCAGGATCCAACAACCATTCAACAGTTCAAGAAAAAAAAGTGTGAGGTTGCAAAACATTCTAAATGACTATATAAACAGTAAGATACAGGGACTGAAAAAAGCGAACAAACAATTGAATTGGCTGAGGATAATCACTTTTTTGTAAAATGTGCTAGAAAATGTAAGGAACACGCAAAACGTGCTTCATACTATAGAACATTTGGATGTTTAGCAATGTCTTTATTTATTTATTTTTTAGTGTTCCTAAATAGTTTTTTTGATGTCATTCTTCTGGATGTATGTATGTACGTGACTAAATGCTGGAATAAAAATGTTTAATTTATTACTTTCTCGTATACTACGTACACTAAGATTTTTCTAAGATTTTTCGTGTCGAAAGCATCGATTTCGCGAAAAAAATGCTGCGTGTCTGTGTGTGTCTACGAGACTATTTGATCGATTTTAATGATATTTTGTATGGGCTCCTATATCTGAAAGTTATGTATAAAACTGGATTTTCGTAAAAATCAATCAATGGGGAGCGAAATGAGGGTAATCTTTTTGGGGGCGCATTTCCAAAACCAGAGCCAGAAAGTCTATCTTTGGTGAAAAGTTAGCAACCCTAAACCCCGATCGAACAAAATTTTTAAAAAAATTTTAAATTTAAAATGGCGGCCAATGTGGCGATTTTAGTACATTTCGGCCCTTGCGTTGTCACTAAGAAACCATAAAAGCTACTTGCAATTTGAAAATCGCACTTGTAAATAAAAGTACATGCTTTCCAACGGCTCTGGTAATTTTTTTTTTAATTTACGTATTTTATACTCACATCTAACGAAAATATAATGAGCTTTATGAGATTTCTCTAACTTATCCAGGACCGGAGTTAAAAATTTTCAAGTTTGGGTGATGTATCTAAAGAATAGGTACTGGCTTCCTTAAAACTGGTATTGGTTTATAAACCAGTTTCCCCAAAAATATCTCAATACAGATCAAAAAACATATCATATGCAGGCCAAAAGAAGAATCCGTTCCTCAGAGGTGGTTGTTTTCTAAAGAAATGGTGGTGGTTTCCTATTAACTGATAACAGTTTAGGCGCCAAATTATTTATACCATATGTGCAGTGCAGTATGAAACCCAAAATGTAAACTTAACTAACATTATTGTTTACCTGGAAGAATAAAGCAGTGGGCTTATATTTAAATCGGGACAAAAAAGAAAACTATGGTTATTAATATTTCTTTATTAAGATAATATTTAGTAAATGTCATATATTAGATAAGCAGGACAATAATATAAAGCTTCCACTAAGTATATCATGTTATGCGAATTAATACTATGCTTTGCATTTATGACATATGCAATGCCTTTATAAATGTCATCATCATCACTACCATAGAATTCGTTCTCACGAAAGCGATGGTAGTTAACAACTTGGTGTATAAATTTTTCATATTAAACGCTAGATTGTAGGATTTAAGAAATTCCAATCGATAGCTTATTATATCCTTTAAGTTGAATAGTTCTTCTACACTATGAACAATGAATGTGTAAGAACAGCAGTTGTAATTTGCTATCACAACCGTTTTCAACATTCTACCATATCCTTTAATCAACTCCCAATATTAATAAATACCAAGATTGGCAGATAGAAATCATAATGCTGATCATAGACTATATCTTCTTCTTCGTTTATATTCGACCAATCAATTTGGTTTTTAATTTCTTGAGATCAGAAGAATGGTAATTCTACATATGAATGCCATCTTAGAAGTTCATTCCACTCCTTCATGTCTAACATCACATTATTGCTTCCATCGCAGTTGCCACACCCCATACGCACTACAAGTGCAAGGTTAAGGTATGTACTGTATCAAATTTCTACATGTTTTGCGTGATGAGTATCATGCGATTGTTTATAAGAAACACAATCAATTAAGTATTCCTTAACTGCCTGTTGGTACACTCCTGATAAATCGTCATCTTTCTCTTAAAATGATAATGTCACTCAGTGTTGTTGTTAGAATAATAACCTTCATCTTGTTTCTCTTCATCTTTATTTTTACTGCTACTATTACCATCACTATTTTAACAGTTTGACAGCACCAACAACACAATGTTAAATTATTATTATTCATATTGTTACTGCAACTATGCGTGGTATGCATACATAATTGTTTTGATCGTTCCAGTAATTATTTTATTGCTGCTTCCCTTATACTTAGATAACGACTTTACGTGCTCACAATTGCACTATGACTAAACACTGCTTAAGACATTGTCAATTTAGACAATACGAGAACATTTTAACCTTGACCTACTTTTCAGCATAGAGAACAACCTGTCATTCTTCTTGTTTCCACGAACAGAGCCTAGTTTTAGATTCCTCACCACTAGAGGGCGAGTGACCTTGAACATATTTTACGTACTCTAGTTTATTTTCTTCGTATATTGAAGTAAGATTTTGATTCGAATGGTTCGTCACAACTGTGTTAGTATGTTATGTACTAGCAGTTAAATTTAATTATAAATAACTGAACTTTTAAGTAGTATCACAAACTATTTAATTGTGATTAATAGGTTACGTAAGAGATAAACCAGCTAGTGGGTTAGTGCTAACACGATCTCCTTGGCATTGGGGAGGTAATTGGTTCGATTCTTTGTATGATGATTCTGCAAAGGTGTTTCCCCATACACATATAGCAACATGATCACTGCGTATACGCATATTATGTTCAGCTATTTAGGTGCATTATTAATCTATTGACAATCCACACTGGTTGAGAACAAATGGTTATCAGAAACGATGGTCGCTGAACCTTTGGGGAGGAATAATCGGCATAAAAGTGGTCGACCCATGTTTCTTCGATGGTGTTCTTACTGATGGTCAATATTTAAGGTTTCTGCACCATCAACTCCTCTTGTTATTGGAAGATGTCGATCTCATCACAAGAAGAGAAGACGAAGCATTTGACTACAGCAAAAAGGTGCTCCGGTGCACTATGACAGAGTGGTCCGCCAATATCTGGATAGAACTTTCCTTAATGAATGGATAGGTAGAGGAGGTTCCATGGCCTGTTCATCTCTGTCGCTCGACCTGACGCCAATAGACTTTTCTTAGGAGTTATTGTGAAACTTTCAGTAGCGAGTTTTTTAGAAATATCCATGGCTTCGTTCTCAGTGATTTCTCGAATGAGAGCTATTTTCCGAATAAAAACGTAAATAACTCTGAAACGGAAGGAGATAGACCCATAATGACTCATGCTAACTCGCATTATTTTTGTACAAGGAAACTAAACATTTACCACGTATTGCATTAAAAAAAACACAAGTTTGATTCAGCACTCTTTGTTAGACACCCTCTATTTATTGAAAATACTTATAAATTGTGTACCGACAGTATATCTACGAGATGGCTAAAACCGAAAATTGATATATTGAATAGTAAACAAGCTATGGACCGATTACAGAGGACAGGGTCACCCTGTGACCCTGTGATATAGTATACCTTTAACTCAAAGCTAATCCTGCTCTAAAGCTTTAACCATAGTTCAAAGTTACTAATAAGAAAGATCGGCATTTTTATTTAAATATACAGTGTGTGAAAAATGAAGTTAAACATTCAGGTGCTCTTGAACCCACATTAAAGCCCTGAAAGTCACTTAATTTAATTAAAAACCTATGTTTTCTTTTACGTAGTTGAGTAGATTCTTTTACTCAGATTTTAATGATATAAAGGTACCTTCTCTTCAATCTTATTTCTTCATCGGGACTAAATCTAAATTTTACTGAAGTCAGAATTACAAAGTTTTATAACAGCGATAAATTGCACTAAATTTTTTTTTTTTATGATTATGGACCTGAACAGGCTAAATAAGGCCTATCGTGCTAAAGCACTCAGGAACACTTAGGAGGATGGATAGAGGGATAATGAATTGCCAATAGATGCCTATGAACAGCTACCTTAAATTTTCTCATATCACAAGTGAGAGGAAAACAGGAACTAGGGAGATCATTCCAGAGTTTACAAGCCGTGTAGAAAAATGTGGATTGCGCCCGTTTGGTACGACAAGTGGAGATTTGTACTGCATACTGATGATGTGAATGAGCGAACCGAGTGTTTCTCGCAAAGATAGCCGGAGATGGTATCAAAGAATGTAATTCACCAGCGCAATAGCCGGTGTAATAACGATAATACAAAGAAAGAACTGAAACCATCCTTCTATGCTCAAGGGACTGTATGTGAGAAATTAAGGACGGGTCATTTATAAGCCTAATCGCTCTCTTTTGAATACGATCAACGATATCGAGAGCGTATTGGGGAGCACTAACCCAAAGGTGAGAATTATATTTCATATGAGGCCGAATTTGGGCCTTATACAGCAGAAAGAGTTGTCGAGAGGTAAAGTACTGCTTAGATCTGTACAAAAAGCCTATTTTACGAGCAGCTGTTTTGGTTGCTGACAGAAGATGGTCAACCCATGAGAGATTTGAAGATACAGTCATACCCAACAGAGTAATAGAGGCCTGAAAACTTAAGAACTGAGCCATTCATACTTACAACAGGAAATGATCGACCTTTTTTGGCGGACATAAGGCAACACTGAGTTTTGTTAGCATTAAATCTAACTAGATTATTGCTTCCCCATTCGAGAATACGTTGAATGTCTTTGTTGATTGAATTTGCCATTTCAGCTTTAATTTCTTGATTTGACATAGAAGGTGGATTATCACTATGAGTAGACTGAGATGAACTACAGTAAAGAGTGCTATCGTCAGCAAAGCAATGGATGGGGTTAGTTGTTGAAGAAACAAGGTCGTTTATGTACAGCACAAAAAGTGTAGGCGCTATAACGGATCCCTGCGGTACGCCCGAGTTAATGCTAACTTCTTTTGAAAAAAGCCATCAACTACGACACGTATTCGTCTTTTATCAAGGAAACTAGAAACCCAGTTGATGAGCGTATCATTTAACCAAACGAGGTGAGTTTGGCAAGCAACACACTTATGCCAAACTTGGTCAAATGCCTTTGAGATATCTAAAGCGACTACAACTGTTTCACCGGACTGCTCTACTGTATTGTTCCAAACTTTGGTCACATATGAAAGAAGATCGCCTGTTGAACGACTTTGCCTAAACCCATATTGGTGGTCACTAAGGAGTTTGTTAGTTTCAAGGAACGTGAGCAGTTGCTGATTGATGGCTTTTTCCATGATTTTAGACAAAATGGAAGTGATGCAATTGGTCTGTAATTTGCGGGATCGGTCTTATCACCTTTTTTGGGAATAGGTTGAACATTTGCTAACTTCCATGATGAAGGGAATTCCCCAGAAGATATAGAGATCGTATAGAGCTTAGATAGGACTGGTACTAGTTCGGAGGAACATTTCTTTAAGACAATAGCTGGGATACCGTCTGGGCCAGTCGCCTTATTGAGATCAAGCCTACTGATGATCGATTCCAAGAGCTTGTACCGAAAATGAATTGATTTCATAACGTATGAAGAAGAGTTGACTAGGGGCACATCTTTTCCAGAATCATTGAGACACGAGTTTGATGCAAACAAATCCACAAAACGTTGGCTTTGTCTACAGAATCAGCAACTACCGATCCGTCAATAGATGTCAGGGGGGGAAATGAAGATGTTCGAAAGTTTTTACTAATGGCTTTTGCTAAAGACCAAAATTTACGACTGCCTAAAGGAGATGTAGCTAGTTCATTGCATTTTCGTTGTTCGAACAACTTTTTAGTTTTAGTGATGACACTTTGCAGATATTTCTAGCACCAACGTATTCTACATGACTGTCAACCGATTTATTAGATTTCCATTTAATGTAACATTTATTTTTAAAGATATTGCATCAGAACAAGCCTTATTGAACCAGGGTTGGGAACGTGAATGACCTACACGGTATTGTTTTTTCGGAATATATAACTCCATTCCCATGAGGATGACTTCAGATACTGAAAGAGCGATGTCCGAAGAAGAGGACGACTTAAAACAATATTCACGCCATGGAAAGGTTGCAAAGAAATCCCGTAAATCACTCCATCGAGCTGACTTAAAACACCACAAGGTTCTATCGGTTTTGCGAACAACAGTGGAATTAGGTGCAGTAGAAATGATTTTTATTATACAATTGTCGGAAAGACCTAAAGGCGAAAGAACGGAAGTTTTATAAACAAGAGGATTTGATGTAAGAAAGAGATCTAGAAGATGTGGAGTATGGTTAGGGTTATCAGGGATTCTTGTGGGTTCAGAAATCATTTGTGTGAGATCACATGAAATAGCAAATGTTTGTGCACTATGACTAGCGGGATTTGTAGTGGATGAAAATTGAAGCCAATTAGAGTTATGAACATTGAAATCGCCTACAAATGAGATATCGCAAGATGGAAACTGAGACAAGAGATAGTCAAGTCTTGAAAGTTGCTGTCATTAGGAAACCTATAAATGCAACAGTAGAATTTCACAAAATTAGGACCAGAATGTTTAAACCAAATCACGTCAAAATTTTTATTTTCTAAGGAAGAAACCCTCTTGCAAGCAATTCTGTCCTTGATGTACGCACATACGCCTCCTTTATATCGAAAGTTAGAGTGAAGATGGTATTGAGGAAATTGCAAGTCGGGTGACTCGGAGCTTTCCGAGGAGACTTGTGTTTCAGATAGAAACAATATATCAGGTTGTAATTGTTCAAGATGTTGGTGAATAGCATTAAGATTAGACCTGACACCGCGGATGTTGCAGTAGTGAATCAACAACAACAATGCTGAGGTACCTACATCAGACAAGAATTAAATATGTTGCTTTCTGATTTTTCTACAATAATAATGTTATAGAACAACATAGTGTTTGAAACTTATATAAAGTTTCCAAAATAATATTCTAATGAAATTGAAACTATCAATAAGTAATAAAAAAATTAAATTATTTTTCAACTTTGACAAAATTGTTTACATATTTAACAATTTTAACAGATATTAGTACTGACGAAGATAACTGTAAGTGTTATCGAGACGTTTAGATTGTATAATTTAAAATACACCATTAAAAAACCCAAAAAAGATAAGTATTTAATTAATTAACTATTATTGATTGTTTATTGAAAAGAAAGTTCAGACGTGTAATTAGGAAATACTAAATTACAGTTTGTAAATCTAATTAGGAACAACGTTTGGAAGAGATATAATTTATAATTTGAGATTTCAATAATTTACATGTTTTAATGATAATTAATTAACTATTTTACTAAAGTTCCTGATAGTTTTCCATTTATCTTTGTACGAATTTATATCCAAAAGTTAAAACTATAAAACCGTGGGACCGTTCTAAAATTTAGGATTAATTGTAAACTAATAATCCATTAATAATTATTATTCTTACTTTATTAAATAACACAAGAATTCTATGGTTTAGACTAAAATCTAAAGAATTTATTTACACATTTTCAAGTAAAAAAATATCATTTAAACTTCATAAAAAGAAATAATTATGCCATAAAATAAAATTGAAGCCTTTTAATTGATTAAAACTTTTATATGTTTGAAATGAACATAACAGTGCGTGTGGTACGTGAACTTAAATATTACAGTAGCATTACGATCATCGTAGATGTAGTTTTTCCCAAAAATTGATCAGGATTATGTAAATTCAAGTAATTGAAGTGGCAGTTCGAGTACCAGTATTTACCTCTAGACAGTCGAAGGTTTAAAGTAAATGAGTAAGTGAATTCAAGAAAAAAAATTTGATTTTCTGCTTTATTGCAAACATATACGCGCATGTTTGCAAGAAAAAGTGGTTTATTCTGTTGGTTTTAATTAATTAAACCCGTTGGGTCATATAATGTTATCATTTCTACCTACATATTTTCAATTAAAATTGGGGATGGAACCCGAACCTGATATTTAAAGAATGTCAAATTTGATTACGATTACTCCACGTTTGTACCGGTATGTTGCTCAATTTTAACTTCAGTTCTTCCAAATTAGAAGAATTATGAGCAATATGAAGTGGAGGTGAGACGTGGACAAGATTGTGCTCTAACCAAGATTTTTATAAATGTGAAATGTTTGTGCGATATTTTTTCATTTGTCCTCTTTTTTGTAAATTTATAAGTTTGTATGTCAAAGTGACAGTTGTACACGCACACGCACACGCACATGCACACGCACACGCACACGCACACGCACACGCACACGCACACGCACACGCATACGCACACGCACACGTAAACACACACGCACACGTACACAGGTTTTCTCAATTGCTTGATTTCGTATTACTGGAATCGAACTGATGTCCTGCTGTCCTGACTTCTGTTTACATTTGCTGTATACTTTTACCATTTTCACTTCTTTCACTTCGGTTACCTTCCCCTTTTATATTTTCCCGGTTTTGTTTGCTATTTTTCCTGTTGTAGGTGCTGGTAGTATAGGTGATTCTTGTGAGAATGGGGGTTTCCCTGTGTGACGATGTTTGGCGACCATTAACTTTCTTATGTTGGGAAATCTTTAAGAACCGTTTCGTGTCTCAACACACTAGATGATTTTCAAAAATTGCATGTACAATTATCAAGCCAAAGTACTGGAGAACAACACATAACTGTAGACGTGGACAGAGTGGTGTACAACATATCCAAATAGCAACCGGACGAAACATCAAGGAGCGTACTCAGTAAAGGCGTCAATCTTGCCATTACTGTGGAGGGTATTATATGCGGAGTTGAAGCACAAATCTCAAAGCTTGACAGAGACGCAACTTAACCCATACGACAAGAAGTTTCTCAAGTATTGAGGAAACCACCTCCACCGACGAGCTGCATGCACTGCGGAACCTAAAATCCAACAAGGACATTGACATCTTTCCAGCTGACAAAAAGAACGCCACATTGATAATGGATAAGACAGACTACGACATGAAGATCCGAGAGTTGCTACAGTTTCCAACGTACCAACAGATAGGGACAGATCCTACAACCTACCCGGGGAAGACTACTAAGGCCAAAATCAAGGACAGCAATATCTTCGAAGAAAAACAATTTTAACTGATACCATGGGAGAAAACTGAAACTGTAGGGGTTACCCAAAATCCATTGAGACTAATCGTCAGTTTAATCGGATCGCCATTATAACTAGCGAACATCTGGCGCAACAATTGCAACAATATCTGGAACAATCGTCTTAAAATGTGTGGGGCCAAAGTATAAACTCACCTAGCTATCTTGTGAGCAGTTTGTACTATTACGACCTCAAATTAATAAAATTTGGACTTTCCCCAAAAAACCTTCAGCAAAACGGTTTATTTTTAACAGTTCTCCTAACAAATGATTTCTTTTTATGGTTGCAATGTATGATTTTTTTGTTTTCTGGGCTACCCTAAAAATTTACGTTATCCAATGTTCGCTTTTATAATGTGATCTTTGAAATGACTACTCGAATACGGCGCATACTATCAAAGTCAAACAGGAATGCATTTTTCCTTGAGGAAAGCCAAAACTTGATTAGTTTGAGCTCGTGATATTAAAAAAACTGCACATAAAATATTTAAGTTGTTTTTTACATTGCGCCCTCATGATTTGCGACGCTCCTGATCGAAAAATCATATTTTTGATCAGATCACTTAAAGTTTAGTGTATACCCGGTGTCAACGCAATCATTATACATACCTTAACTTTGTTAAAACAAGAGATAGAAATTTGGAATGAAGATTTAGTGGATAAAACTACATTTTTTGACATTAAAAACAGCTGATTATCACTTCCGGTTTTTACCAGAAGTTTTCTTATTTTTCTTATTTTAAATAGGAACCTACCAATTTCTTTTCATAGAACGATAACTCACTAAATTCCCATTCCAACAAAAGTTAGCTTCTAAATCATGTTTTATAAAATAATAGTAATAAATAAAATACTGTTCTTTCAAGAATGTCCTTATTTAGAATAAAATTCAGTTTACATTTACTCAGTATGCTTTGAAAAAACAATTGAATGCAAACTCTTGGCAGTGTTACAAACGTAGGGCATGACATACCTGTTATTTGGATTCATCAAAACTTTCAGTTACTGTTGAATTCGAAACTGTCACAATTAAAAAAAAAAACTTAAATGATAAAATCAGTTAGGCATTTAACTAAGTAGGCTTGGAAAAATATACGAGTAATTGAATGGAAATAATAATTGTCAGATAGTTTCATTTCCAAAACGTTATAGTTGCGATTTATTGGCGTTGCTAAAAGTTTTTAATTGTTAAAAATTCATTGACTACCTAGATATAAGTAAAAATTGTTTGTTTAAAGCGCCATTTTGTACTCGGGAAGAACAAATTAATATGTTGATCATTCATGGCGAATGTCAGTGAAATCCCAGAGCTGCAGTAAGATTATACGCTGAAAGGTATCCAGATCTCCACACACTGCATTTTACCCATTTTTCGTATTTAGAAGATTATTTGAAATATGGACATATGAAATTTTTATTATAAGTGAAGAAAGTGAAACAAATGTACTAGCTTATATGGAATGTGATCGCACCGCTTCTTTGCGAGAGATCGCTTTAAATTTAAATATTAGCCATGAAAGCGTAAGAAGAATTAAAAAAATACATAGTATTAAGTCTTATAGGTACCAAATTCACCATCATTTATATGAAAATGATTTTCCTAGAAGGCTTGCATACTGCAATTGGTTTCACATTTTATCACACAATTATTTATTCGGATGAATCCAGATTTACTCATTTGGGAATGTTTAACCGACAAAATACCAGATATTGGGCCACGGAAAACCGCCGGTTAGTAAGACATGGAGCATTCCAGGAATAGTTTGGAATTAACGTTTGGTTAGGAATCGTTGGAACCCATATTACCTGACCTTTTTTTTCAATCTACCCCTGAATGGACAGATGTATCTAAATTTTCTACAGAACGAAATTGAACTTTTTTTAAATAATGTTCCAGCAAACCCTTACATATTTCAGCAAGATGGTGCACCTGCCCACAACTAACGAATTGTGACTAATTATTTAAATCAGAGATTTGGCCAACAATGGTTGGGAATAAATGGCCCTATAAGGTGGCCTGTTAGGTCACCTGATTCAACCCCATTGGATTTTTCCATTTGGGGCTACTTAAAAGAAAAGGTCTACAAAACACCACCTGCAACTCTAGAAAATCTTCAACACCGACTACATCAAGCAATACAAAGTATTTTAAGGAATCAATTAGAAAACCTTTTGCGAGAAAATCTTAGAAGTTTTATTATGCCGGGATCAGGAAGGCCGATGAATAGAACATTTAATAGAATAATGGACTTTTGTAAGCCACTTTACATTTCAGAGTTTTGTCATGACTTATCTTTATTCCTCAATTTTAATTTCTTTGCACCCTGGTAATATACCAGCTGATTTAGAAGTTAACTTTTGTTATAGTTTTTAGATAGCAAAAGGGATTTACTTTCTTATGGGTATTTAGTACTTTCTATTTGGAATATTGATGAAATTTTTTTCTTAATATTAGTAATTTTCGTACAACGTAGAATCACAAATATTGATTATTTAAGCAGAATTTTATAAATTCCAATGAAGAGATTAAAAATAAATAATATTATTGGAGTATTCATTGAATTAGTTTGTAAAATAACGAGCACTTACTTCAAAATGGCAGAACATTGAAATCCACAAGAACTCCGCCTGAACCGCCATTTTGAAAACAAAAGACGACTTGCGACACATCATTGGAATGGGAATTTAGAGAGGTATCGTTCTATGAAAAACAATTGGTAGGGCCGTATTTAAAATAAGAAAAATAAGGCAACGTCCGGCAATGTGATAGCTAGCTGTTGTTAATGTCAAAAATAACAAATTTCTACCTCTTGTTTTAACAAAATTAAGGTATGTATAATGATTTAGTTGACACCCGGTATACCAAATTTTAGACTTTTACTCCCAATGATTGGGAAAATACTAAGAACAAACCTTCCTTAATGTTTCACTTTTGTGTTGCTGTAGCTCCCTTAGGCAGAATCGCTAGACATATGTTTATTGGTCATTTTTTATTTATTTTAAACCGCAGAATCCACTGTTAAAATTTTTTATGCTATAAAACTATAAATTTTCAAGACCACGGCTTCATAATTAAATTACCCAAAAAATTAAATTGAGTAACAAGAGTAACAAAATACTTATGCTCCATGGTTTAATGGTTTGCTCTTACTTGCTGTATTGGAAAGTATCCTTTGAGTGCTAAAATTACACCGAGATTTCTGCACGTCCGCTCTCTGACCACCCCATAACGAAGTTCTTCGAAAAGTAAGCTGGAGAAATTATTGGTTAAATTGCAAGATTGTTCTTTTTTAGGCTCAAATTTCCCCTCTAGGTATTGGAAACTGTTATAGATAGCAGCAATTGAATCTTGACTGAATTAATAATCGTAAAAAATAATACCGGGTTGTTCACATCAGAACTACGAAAGTTCAATGGGTCATTTTACAGTTCATTTGCAACAAAAATGTTCGCATAAATCACTGTCCGAATCTCAAAGCTTAATTATGAAGGTTCTGGTTTTGTTAACATTTTCTGACTCGTCATAAAACGTACTATATCTTCATTAAGATTAAGCTTAGAAAAAATATGAACGATGCATTTGAAAGACAAATAAACGTCCATTCTAAGGGTAAGAAAAATAATTAGTTTGTTTATTTTTGGTTAGATATGGGGCACTTCAAGGAAAAATAAAATTAAAATTTGCCATTTTTCTGAAAAATTCAGAATTGAATAGTTTGGTTATGAGCTGGACTAGAACCGTGCAAAATCCGTAAAAGGTTGCCTGGTGTGTTCAGAACAGTATATCACAATCAAAGGTGCTCACACGTAAAGGAGGGCAAATTTCTAACAAATGGTGAAATCGCCGGATTTCAATCATACCGACGAATGACGCTACCTTGATCATTGGGTAAAGTTAATAACGTTTTAGAGTGAATTTACAAAAAAAAAATTTTTTTTCGGACACTCAATGGAAATGGGCCATATTTTATTATTACAAATGGTCTCTTTTCTTTATAGCAACCATTTCTGTATAGTAACCATTTCTTTATGAAGAATTAATAATTCTTTATTAGAATAAATATTAAACGTACAACTAATAACGTTAGAAAAACTTATGCTTGTACAAAGTTTTAACTGTAAATCATTAAATGATAGTGACGATTTTGATAAAACCTCCAGATGAACTCCTCCATTTGAAAATTTGAAAATGATGAATCGCTACATGCAGGGGCCAACTGTAATTGAATACGTTCTAGGACAACATCTGATGGATTCTGGCATTCACTGTTTGACGATTTTCGACGTTGCCTTTTTATTGTTAATGCTTTCTTCTATATATTGTTCTGGAGTCGTGTTTGATCGCCATTCTCCACGATTTTTGAGCCTCCTGATATCCGCTACACCCTCAGCAAGAAAAGTAGTTGACGTAGACAGTGTCAGTCTAACCGTAAGGGTTGGGTAATTTCAAATAATGAGCAATTTTCTTCGGCATTTTATAGAAACTGTGGATCCCACACGTTGCACTGTACATTTATTGTTCATATAAAACATGAACATGAGTGACTATACACTTCTTTCTTGTCTTAGTTGAAGTTCTCCAAGAATTGAAAATATTGTAGGCCTTCTCATATTTATCTCGTGGTTTCAAGGGTAATAAACTAGCAACAGCTTCAAGCGCTAATTCCGATATTTCAGGATGATTTTCATTATTTATTTCCATTTTCATGCGATAACACTTGACAAAATTTTTGTCTACCTATTTTTGTTTAGTTTCCGTAGTGATGGAAACGGCAAGTTGATTCTCGCGCTTGTCATGTATTTTTTAAATAATTTTTTATAAAATGTAATCCATTTCCGTTTAGTGCCCGAAAAAATTTTATGTATTATTCTTAAAGAAAAGTAGGTTTTTCTTTACTCATCGCGTTTCTACTCTCGGCTGCTCCTCGATTAGAAACATCGCGATTCGTAAAGAAAAACAATACTTTTCTTTACTTATAGTAAATATTCAAAATGTCCACCCCTGTTTTGCAAGTTTAGCCGGCATCTCTAACGATTGGGATTCGGACAACGTTTTTGATGCAAATGAACTGTAAACTGTCCCATTGAAATTTCGTGGTTCTTATGCGAGACACCCGGTATAGTATATCTTTTGGAGGGACTTCTATAAAAATTATGAAAGTTGTATAATTTGGTTGGAGATGCATCACAGTTTAAGTCGACATCTATGGATATAGTTTATGATTGTTCCTTTCAAAATGTAATAAAGTACCAACAAGTTTATTTTAACTTGTTTCAAACTTAATTGAAATATAATTAAATACATAAATTTATACAGCAGATAAATACTTTGCATATTTCATTTAATCATGGTATAATCTAAATGTGAGTTTTGAAGAACGTTAAGGATTCCGTCATTATCGTTAAACACTTTAAGCCCAAGTGACGTTATAGAATATTTCTCTGGGAATGTTATACGCAGTGAAGGTTGTGACTAATTCACGACTTACTGCAGCGATGATGTGTTTTATATGAATTTTTGACAGACGGCCCTTAGGTAATCCCTAGATCATGGTCTTTTAACTCTAAACGTCACTTTCACCAAGATTTATTAGAAAACACTCGTGATTGGTAAAATTAACTTTTATATTATTAATTATTATATCGGAGTTTACTTCTAAATACTGGGTATTACTTGGAGTTTTATCGAATCGAGAAGGAGGTGGAATAGAGAAATTGATTTCGTGTAGAACTTTCGAAAGTATCCTTTTATACTATCGCACTCTATATTTACGTAAGAATGTAATTCAGTTGATAATGTCAAAAAGGTAACATGCCAAAACTGGCAGACAACGATAGAACTGTAATCCGCTCTATTGGATTATTATTAACGTGTAACCTATTTTCTAAAAATATTATCAAATTTAAAAGCAAATTTTACCTTCCAGCCTACATATACATGTGCAGGTATAGAATCTTACGCAATCAGATAAACCGATTAATTAACATCTGTCATGATGTCGTGTCTGTGCCTGTCTTTGTATCCGTATCCTTGACCGTGCCGGTGCCTGTGTCCGTGTCTGTGCCTGTGCCTGTCCGAGTCTGTGTCTGTGCCTGTGCCTGTCCGAGTCTGTGTCTGTGTCTGTACCTGTGTCAGCTTCTGTGCCTGTGTCTGTGTCTGTGTCCGTGTCCGTGTCCGAGTCCGTGTCCGTGTCCGTGTCCGTGTCCGTGTCCGTGTCCGTGTCCGTGTCCGTGTCCGTGTCCGTGTCCGTGTCCGTGTCCGTGTCCGTGTCCGTGTCCGTGTCCGTGTCCGTGTCTGGTCGCGTCGCGTCGCGCCGTGTCGTGTCCGTGTCCGTGTCCGTGTCCGTGTCCGTGTCCGTGTCCGTGTCCGTGTCCGTGTCCGTGTCCGTGTCCGTGTCCGTGTCCGTGTCCGTGTCCGCGTACGCGTCCGCGTACGCGTCCGCGTCCGCGTCTGCGTCTGCGTCTGCATACATGTACGTATTGGATTTTCATGTTTTGCAAAGGTTTTGTTATCTTTAGTGGTTTCGGCAAAAAACAATTGTTTATTCGGTTGTACGACAAGTATGAAATCTATCTAACTGCCAGAGAAACATGATTAGTATCCTTGTGACACTTACCTGCTTCAAAATTAGTGTGCGCAAATACAGTCTTCTGAAATTAAGTGCTATGATAATGTTCTGCGGATTTTGTTTTGGCAACGGTCTTTAAAGTGTGCAGGTATGTCGTCTCTTTCGTAATGTTCCAGATCACAAAACATTTCAAAGATTAGTGCACTTACCTCAAAATACCAAAAATTGGTTAATATTGGGCCAGTTAACACTACTTGAAATATTATAAAATGTTTCCGAAGGTAGGGTCGGGCGAATCGAACAACAAACAGGAGTTACGAAGGATACTGTGGACAGAATAATAAATTAGGGAGCAATAACTTTATCCTTATCACAGTCTGATTATAAAGCGTGCTTTACGTTTTGCCAAATAAAAATTGGATTTAGACTACATAATTAACACATTAGTCAATCCTCATACAATAAGAACTAAGATGCTCTATTTAATGGGTATATTTTAAATATGAGAGCAAATGTAGTTGACTCTTAATAAAGTAATTTCTAAGACGCTTGTGGGATTATGCATAGCAATTTTTTGATCTAATTAAAGTGTAGTTCAACGAAAAAATTGTGTTTTGTTAAGATAACGGATTCAGAATATAAGTTACTTGGAGGATTTCCTCACAAAATAATTAATCAGGTCTAATTAGGTGGGATATCTGTGTACCGGAGCGTGTACTGCATAGGTTCCTTACAGGGTTCTTAAAAGAGCTTTTAAACGACAGGAGACTTTATTTTAATTATATGAAGTCAAAAAGGTCTGGCGGCTGGCAAAGGCGGGATTTAACTGTTATCAGAAAAAGAGGACTTTTTATTAAAGTTGATCTAGACTAACAAAACACCTTAGCAGAGTTACTGAAGACGGTTCTCTACACAGCAGATGAACGGGGGAATTCAAATTATTTAAATCAATTGAGAATTATGTTTAGTCTGTATACCTTGTATTTACTTGCTTAAAGAAATATATGACGTAATTACTTCTGGAGCAGCGGTTAAGATAAATGAGCCTTTCTGCCTAGGTTTTGTAAATTATTTCAAAACAGTAAAGCTTAAGTTAAGCAAATATCCATACTATTCACTTCGAGAGCAGGATTTTACATCTGGATTTATTTAGAAAATAATAATCGCAATTTGAGCCTGAGCGGTTTCAAGCACAACTCCCAGCACTCTTGTTTAATTTGCTTAGGATGGCGTGTAATGTGAGTGTGAACCTATAATTTAGGATACCTAATCGATAGGACAAGTATCCCATGGAGTTACTGGAGACACTATGGAACGACCGGAAAATGAAGGTATTACGACTATCGGTGCGATGCTTTTATAAATAGCTCAAGTTCTTTACGGTGGGCCAGAGGAAAGTTAATGAAAAGGAACTCTCTTGTGCTTGTAAATTAATGTATCCAGCGCTTAAATAAATTGAATTAAATTGGTTAATAATTGTAATATATTGCAAAGGTGACAGTAAAACTATGTGAGTGAATGAAAATCTATTATTAAATGTATGTACTTAAAGCGGTCATTCTGTACTCTCCTATACACTCTGGCCGGCTGTCACTGAAATTCGCGTTCACCTGTACGTAAGTTTTTTTACAACACCTTCACAAATACTTGAAGAGAACTTAACGGTGGGACATTAATTCCCGGTGTCGTTGTCTATTTAGACAGTCGGACAGAATGGTTGTTTGCCTACATTCTGCTAGCCCCACAGTGTCCTTCAGAAATCGAAATGTAGGTGTTTCCCTAGGTCTACTGCTGAATGGTAACTAAAACATGCACAACACATACTTATAACTTATAACTTGCTAGATGCAGAGTGTTGTCGGAATGAAAGCGATTAACCAGTCCAAGATCTGATAATAATTTCTTATCCTAAAGGTTCAGTCCGTAGAAATTACGTAAACAAGAGTGAATATTAACGTTCTCCTACTTAACGTAATTGCTCGTTTTGTAATTTACTTCTTTTCTGAAGTCCTGAATCCGAGCCCTTCCTATATCGCACTTTGCGATAAAGACCGGATTAAAGAAATATTCATGTATTAAGGGTTCTTTAACACCAAACTATATCAAACATTTAGTTTATTAAGTCCGACTGTACAAAAATATAAATATTCCAGTAAACTAATGGTCCCGAAGGTTTAAACTACTTATACACCCATCCCGAGATAAGAAATATCTTCCAGCACCACCATCACCATTTTCTAACGGGCATCCCCGAACCACTTATGTCCCCTGTAAAAAATAAATCGTTCCCGTATATAAGCATTCAATACGAGAACATCCACAAACCTCGATTTTTGCTATCACATCAGTAGCCTTTTGTCTATCCTAATTACGGTTAGAAAGTTACACGAAAGCAAAATAACCCTCTCATTCTAGTAATTATAACATCATCCTGCAAATTAAACAGTCACGTTAGAAATATTATAAAGATACGTTAAAATTTTATTAAATTAGTTAGGCATAATACTGTTGAAAACGCAAGCAGTCATCCAATCACAAAAATATCGATTTTCTTATACACTGACCGATCCAATACCATGCAGAGACCGTTTAACTCTATGTGTTTATTTTTTTGGAAATATTTTCAACGAGCAATAAAATGCTATCGTGCATTTCTTAACAGTAAAAATTTAATACTGTTTGGAACTACTGGTCAGAGGCGTATTCAAAATATAGTGTGATTTTTTTATATTTACTTTAACGTATTTTGAGTTAGTTTATCCATGTGTGAATGCATTACTTTTACCGGCACCGTTCATATTATTTTCTCAGCCAACGTAAGGAGACCAGAGTCGGGTGCCCCAGTGGATTGGAAGCCGCCCGGAATGCCCGTGTTGTTTAGAGTGTTTAATGTGTAGAATAAGTGTAAATATTTAGAATTTGTGTTATACGCCAATACATGTATAAAACCTTTTTCCGTTTATTCGTCAATGTGAAACCCCAGGTCAGCTCTATCTAAACGAACTCATGCCCAACCTTCGGTTTTGTGATATAGCCGCGGTAAATTATAATAAAAATAAATGTAGCCCCTTAGGGTCTTACAATACTGTTTCAATAGTTGCTAATGAATTAAGGAAACTTGAACAACCGTCCGCCTTAAACAACAAACATGGTAACTAGAAATACTGATTGCCGCCTTCAATGATGAACGTTGAAGTTAATTATCATAAAAATTGGTCTGTCTATGAAGCGTCGCTTATTGGTATATCGTGAGCGGGGGTTCAACAGTGGGGTTCCCACGCAAAACAGCATTCAAATGTTTCATAACAAGTAGAGAGATATAAAAATTAATTATTTTTAAGGAAGAAATTATCGAACCATAACACGATCGTGGATTGAACAGTAGTAGGTCTGGGGCTAGTCAAGTTATGCAGGGAAGGTAGGCAAAAGAGCCCGAGTTTGTCAAGAACCCGACAGACTTCGCTTTTGCAAGGGCATATCGCGGTTTATACGTAGTGTGGGTTATTATGGCTTGTGGCATGACATAAGCGTCGCTTATTGGTATATCGTGAGCGGGGGTTAAGCAGTGGGGTTCTGACGTAAACAGCATTCAAATATTATTTATAACGAGTAGAGGGACATAACAGTTAATTATTTTTTAATTTTAAACTTTAATAAATAAGGAAAATTAATAAATCATCAATTGAGGAATCTGATGTAAATAATTTTAACTTTTTACATCTCTCTAGCGTTGTATGGCTTGAAGTATGTTATGCATGACGGTGTTCTGCCTAACGCTCAAATGCATAATCAATATCAAGGATATTTAATTCAATGGTCATTTTGAAAATCATATAAATGTTAGTGTGTTTTTACGTAAGTTAAATTTCTATTAATTTTGTCAGCGTTAAGATTGGAATGTTATATTAGCAATATATATTGTGTTTTCCAAAACCTGCTCTTCAAATAATTACGGTGACTAGAATCTTTGCTCGTTCTTTGAATGGTTCCACCACAAAATAACTACATCTGGGGTAACACAAAACCAATAGTTGTAATAAGTGGAGAACTTGTTAAACATTTACCTGTAGCTACAATTCCTGTGTTAGGATAGGCGCAAGAACGGTAAACGTTCTTGGGACATGTGTATTATTGCGTATGTATACAATTTGTTTAGACAAGTTAGGTTTGAAATTAATTTTAGTAGTTAATAGTTAAAATGTCTTCAAAACATGTGGTCGAACGGAAAATGCAATGGCTTAAGAAAAATAAAGAAAATAAGGAGGTTCTTGTTGAGCATTCTCTAATACGCTTCGCAAAGAGGACAAGGTGAGGCAGTGGAAAGAGTTGGCTACTCTTGCTCTAAGCATATGGTTAATGCCGGTCGTGAAAGACTGGATATGTGCAAGCGGTACCCTTTGGCAAAATCTAAAGGAAAGTGCAATGGTGAGTGTTTGATTACAAAAATAGAAGCAGAAAGCGTAGAAACAGAAAGCGTCTTATCGGATAGCTGTTATGTAAATTTATATTCCCATAGTAATAATAGAGTGTTTTGCAAAAGTACTACCGACTAATCCAAGGTCACCTAGGCTCTTATCTGGCTTTCTTTTTAAGGCTCACCTATTAAAATGAATATCGTTACTTAGTCGTCCGGTGACTGTAATGAATGTTTAAATGTCACCGGTTTTAGAATTGTTCGTTTTCATTTCCCGAACAAGCGCGGAGTATTTATTGTAATCTAAACTAGGTGAATGCTAGTGCATAACAGGACTTTCTTGCAAAGTAATAAAAATATATGGGGCATTTTTATATCTTTGAAATATTGAATAAGAACCAAAAACTGACCCTAATAACCCCCCCTCCCCTCTCCGAGACATCCAGACATCATGCCGATATTGATGAAACTTGGCCAAGAGTTGTAAAATAAGCTAATAAGTCGATTTAGCGATAGTGAAAAAAAAGTCGCTTGCATAACCTTCTATCCCTACATACGTGCATGCAG
The DNA here is from genome assembly GCA_036346205.1 of Vesta saturnalis. Lineage (NCBI taxonomy): Eukaryota > Metazoa > Arthropoda > Insecta > Coleoptera > Lampyridae > Vesta > Vesta saturnalis. Next base: position 18,964 of record JARFJB010001169.1, on the reverse strand, counting down.
GTTGAAAGTTAAAAATAGATACCTCGCGTTTCATATCATTTTAAAGCAAATTTCGCTCCCTTTCAAATAAAGTAAGAGTATGTGTATGTTATACCAGCAATACGAGGAATAGTTAGAAAGTTATAACAATATCAATATTAAATATTTGAAAATTGATATCTCCAATACTAGTAGCTTTAGAAGAAGCAAGTTAGTTGCATTCATAACAATGGTTGGTTGCCTACAAAATATAAAAAAACAAGAAATATGCTTGGAAAGATTTTTGAATAAATCAATTTTGAATAATTGCTTAAGTTTGACCCCTGAAATATAGGCAAATTTATATCATAATTTATTACTTAACGAAATCTCTTTAAAGAACCTTTATTTAACTAAGCATATCTATTTCCAGTTCTTTTATACCTTGAACGATACCAGAAATATAAATTTCTACAAAAAAATGTATATGTAACTGCGGCTATATTCAATTTTGAAAGTTTACAAAAATTGCATATCATGCGAGTTATTGATGACCTGAATTTCAATCTTCTACGTTAAAATTTGAAAATTTGCCCCCAAAATAACACCCTCATTTTCTCGTAGGCTTTCATTTCTAATTTCATCAAAATCGTCCGTATAGTTTCGGCTGACGAGTGACCACAGACACGCACACAGATAGACATTCTGAAAAATTTTCTAAAATTTATTTTTTCGGGTTCAGGGAGTGAAACATCAAAATAACGCAAATTATTTTTTTCGGCGGCAATACTTTCTTGTTTAGAAAGAAAGTAAAAATAGATATTGAGTCTTCTTTAAATGTCCTATTTTAGTTAAAATTCGATAATGCAAAGAAGACTGGCACAGGAGGCACGGGTAGATTGCCAGAAATAGACAAGGAAGTCTTAGACATTACTGGGAAAGAATCGCCTATAGTTTGTGGACTTTTGGCATACTGGAATCAGTGGACGACACATCCTCCCAGTCTAATACACAAGCAAATCTTACACTGGTGGAAAGGAGGGACACAATTAATGAAACTTTCCATGATGATAGCGAATAAAACAGGTAAGGGCGTGATTTAAATGGCTATATCGATATCTAACAAAAGTGGTTGCAGGTACAAGAAAACGAATAACACAAGATGTAGAAAAGGAATGCGGTAACGAAAAGAAGGAAAAACTAAAATTCCAAAATGAATAATCTGGCTTGAGCTCCAGCAGCAGCCGGGAGTTTGATTTTCCTCGTCCAGATCTGGTGCGTCATCAAATTCAACGCCATGATCTTCCACTGCTTGATCCATTTCACCAAACTGATTATTCGCTTTAGATAAATTGCATAACGTTGCACAGAATTTAAAAATATTACCAGCAAAGACCGGATTAACCCGAAAATGGTTTAAACACGGAAATTTCTCTTTGAGTATTCCAAACGCGTTTTCAATAATTCTCCTACTACGCTTTGGGCTCTAATGAACACAATTTGAGCTGGATGAAGAGCATCTTCATGTGTTGGTGGGATTAGCCACTCCTTTAAGGGATACGCGAAATCTCCTAAAATAACTGCGTTAGGGTGAGGTCTCCCGCCGTTATCCATTATTTGACACAAAGAATTGTTGCGAAGAACTCTTTTATCATGCACGCCTCCCGGCCAATTAGCACTTACGTAGTAGAATTTCATATCGGGTCCACAAACTGCCATAGAGTTAAAAGAGTGCTTCCCGTGCCGATCTACATAAGCTGCTTCATTAATACTTGAAGCATCTATATTTATAGGTATCCCGTCAATAGCGCCACATACCTGGGGCATGCTTGCCATGTCATAATTACGCCTAAAGTGTTAGCAGGCCAAGATATTACTTCGTTAAACTGCACGAAATCATGTGCACATCTACAAATTGTCATTTTAGATACACACACACCATGGTATTGTCTCCCATTTCCTACCCAGTGTAGTGCAATTAACATTTTCTGTGAATGCTGCAGCCCATACCGACGATTACTGCCATTCCGTAAAGCTGGAGATAGGTCTCGTAGGAGATCCCGGAATTGCGCTCTATTTAATCTAAATCGTTCCTCAAATTCTCAATCAGAAAGGAACGCTCCGAGTCGATATGGCACACGAAGCACGTCTTCGTCATTACTTGAACTTGACCACATATTGCGCGGGACGTTACTTCTTCTAAACTAATACTTGTAGAAATTCATGCTCACCCTTTAGGCATGGTTAAAATTTTCCTACAATTGTAATGGAATGCTTAACATAAACATACAAGTGTTAACTTTGAGTTACGGAACAGTTGCAAAATATTGTCCGTAACTATAAGTCCTACACAGGTCAGTACAAATTGGCTTGTGTTACAAAACTTTACAAGTCCTAACCAAAAACGTACAAGTGTTTCACTTGTAGATTTTGTGTTACGGGCCCCTCGTAATGTTAATCATACTCATTGCACCTACACAAAATCACAATAATCGTTTCTTAGATAATTTTTGTCTTTTTTCCGTACTTTGCGACCACCTATCTGCAAAATAAAATAACTTTGTATATTGGTAAGTCGTACACAGTACTTAATTTTGGGTTTAAGAATTTGCGGTTCGTTCATTTTTCCGTTATTGTAGGGCACATTTATAAATCGAATGGAAAATGTATTTGTGCCTCGTAATTGTACTTAGCGCTTTATAATTTTTTGTCAATGTTGGATCCGCCCGTTAGATTCCCTAAGAAGGCGGGTACACAAAGCGGTTACCGAATCTATATCCACCCTTATTTCGTTTCCGTGTTTTGTAGTTATAATAATTTATCGTTCGCTTCGTTATTTATTAGTTTCCATTGCATTTGTAAACAACAGTTTGTTTCAAAACTATTATTATTAATATTCACTATTACGAGGTAAGTTTATGATGCAAAATGTATTTCCAATTGACTGAATGCATTTATTTATTTTGCAGCAAATAATGATGTCATTAAAAGGTAAATCTTTGAAAAGCCAAACTCAAGTAATGTTAATGAATATACTGCATTATTTCGAGATGGAACGCGATAACGGGGGGCCAAGTTTACCTTTAACTTCCATTACCCAGGTACACTAATAATTTTCACTATTTAAATTTATATTTATGTAATATTATGTTGCAGCGAACTGCTCTTGCATGCAGCATTTCCGAGAAAACCGTAACTCGGACAAAGGGAAGAATGGCTCTCGCTTTAGAATCTGGGAAATCGGTGAAATAAGCCAGTGGTGGGACGTTCAAAAAGAGCTGAGGAAATGGTAAAACCTCTAGTAATCAATGTCGGAGAGTCGAGTGAAGATGATAGTGAAAGTGAAGGTGATGACTTTTGGTTATGACTTTTGGAACTTTTTTCAAAATATTAAATTTCCTGATGTTTCATATGATGAACATTTGCCTATAGATCCTACAAGTGACATGCAATGTGTTCAGTTGTGAAAAAACCTCCCGCGCCCTACTTACTTAACATGGGGTAATTTGGGCATTCTTAATTTCCAAGGAAAGCATCAAATGTCCCACACCATCACAATTAGGCATTTAGCGTCGAGGGGTCAAGAATGCACACAGTCAAAAACCGACTAAGAGAAATAATTGGTGAAGAGGAATTCTGCTTGCATTTTGATGGAGAGATAATTAATAATAAAGAATATCAGGCTGTGTGTATCAAGAACTCCGCAAGAACTCTCAATTTTGGCATTTTAGTTTGTGCAAGCGGATCAGCTGAGGACATCTTTATTCCACTGAAAACCCTTCTAGATGAGTATAATACATGGACAAATCTCAAAATGATTATTTCCGATACTACAGCAGTCAATACAGGTCACAAAAATGGTGTTGTTGTTAAACTTCAGAAGTATTTGAGGAAAAAAGGTCTAGCAGAGCTCCAGTTTATTGGCTGTCAACATCACATTCTCGATTTGATTTTCCGGCACTTTAAGGATTGCATTTTCCCAAGTTGATAGTCACCCAATATCAATTATCAATTCATAGAAGATATCTTGGAAGGCTATGAAACAAAGGCATTCTGGTGAGGAAAAGATACCGAAATGCAACAGCTTGGGATGGGCAGATGACTTCAGATTCCTTTTTGAGCTACGTCAAGCTTATATATTCTATCAACAAAAGAGAAAGTAACCTCAATTGAGATGGAAGAAGCTACCCTCCCTTCATAGTGCCAGGTGGAATTCAAGGGCTATTTTTGCACTCATTGCGTTTTTCCTCATTCCAAAATGGAGAGCTCAACTCGAAGTGACTTGTAACTTCAATGCAGATACATTGGAAAAGGCTTGGTTTTCAAATTAACAATATTCACAGGACATATACGGTGAACTTCATGGTACTATCTCCTAATTGAAATGTTCTAAGGTTTTACGGTGTTTTTCCAATCACTGAGTCAACGAACAATCTGTGCTTGACGAGCCTCGTTCATATATAGTCGCCGAGCGAGCTGTGAAGCTGATGGCAGAGATCCATAATACATGTAAAACCGATAAATATCTGAACACAAAGTTTGGAAATAGTAATTCACAACTGTAAATAAGTGTATTTCATTTATTGGACTCCAAATGCTTATTTTAAAATAAAGGAAGTTTAAGTAGCGTAAATTTCTTTTGCATCATTAACCTAAAAATGTACATTCTTAGTGCGGGAGATTTTTTTAAAAACGACGAAAATTAATATTATTTGTGGGACCTAGAGGCAAAAGTTCATCATTTGGTGAAACAGGCTTTTCAATCTGAAAAAATTTATAACCCTAGACTGTCCAATATTTGAATTTTAAACAAAAATTAGAATCTTACTTACTTTATAACATTGTAAAGAATTATTATATTTAACATATACCTCTGTAGCTGTACTTCGGTTTACATTCGTCTTATATATACAGGGTGTCCAGAAAGGTGTAGTCAAAATTCCTCGAATGTATAGAGGGGCTCAAAATAACCCTAGTCTTCATTTGAATTTTTTTCGTATCTGTCTTCGTTATGGAGTTATCGGCCTTCAAAGTCAGAAGTTAAAAATTGAATTTCAATGATAATTTTTAAACCGTTTCTTTTATTACCATGAAATTTAGATACCCTCATAGAAAGGCATTTTTTGACATTTAACTGGAATTCATTGTACCTTAATTATACAGGTAAAGCCAAAATTAAGATTTTAAATTAACACAATTTTTGATAGTATTGACAATTTTGGAATTTTACTATAGGAGTTTCATTCCTCTATAATTTAGCAACAAAAAATTTACTCTGGTGTGAAATCGATATCTCTTACCGTTTTCGAGAAAAATACATTTCAGTGAATCCATGTAAATTGCGAATTAGGTCAAACAAAAAAATGTACTATCATTCTGCTAAGTTCATTAGAATTTGAAAATGAATACGAAACGAAAAAATATTGAAATAGTAAACTGCTTCTCCTGAACACTTGCATTTTTGAGTTAGGTATATTTATTGTGAACTTGCACTAAAGCGGCTAACTAATGTCTTCAACAGTATTATAAACAACACAATAAAAGTAAAGCAACGAAAAATAACTGGGATTGCACTAAATGTCTAAGAAAATTGTTCAATATGAGCACCTCGTTTCATTACACATTTTCAAAAATTACTTAAGGTATGCAGCATGTTTGGATCATTTCTAATAACTTCACGTTTTGTTAATACCTTGCCTAAAATTTCTTCTCTGCTATCAACAGGTGTTGAATATATCAATTCTTTCAGGTGGCTCCACAATAGAAAATCTAAAGGATTAAGGCCGGGAGACCTAGGTGGCCATGAGACGGGACCGCCTCGGCCTATCCATTGATCTGGAAATGCGTTATTTAGATATTCTCTCGCATTTCTACTAAAGTGGGGGGAGGGGCACCATCATGCATAAACCACATACCGTGTCTAGTGTTCAACTGCACATCTTCCAGGAACAAATTTAGATGTTCTTCTAAAAAATTGCGATGTTTTGCTCCTGTTAACGTTTCATCAATTACATACGGGCCTACTAAGTTGGTATTAATTATTCCCATCCACACGTTTATTAAAAATCTGTTTTGATGTTTTGTTTGTATGATGGCGTGTGGATTCTCATCGCTCCCGATGTGCAAATTATGAGAATTAATAATTCCATCCCGTGTGAATCCGGCTTCATCAGTATAAAGTACCTTGCTAATAAATTCAGGTGTTTGTTCTTGTTTTTCCAATAACCACCTCGAAAATGCTTCTCGAGGAGGGTAATCCGTTTCAGATATTGCGTGCATTTTTGCAGATGTTGTGAACTGTAGATTTTGATATATTCGTTTCCATACTTATACCTCTAGTGCTTTTTGTAGGATCTGGTTCCACTATTTCCAGTACCCGTTTCTCGGAACGCACTGTTCGCACTTGGCTAGTCCTTCCATTATGGTGCTTGGTTTTAAATTAAAATTTTAAATGCGAAGTACATTGTAAAGTAAGGGAGATTTAATTGTGATAGAGCTTAATTTCATCAAGTACCTGTTTCTCGTAAATTCCTATAAAGTCTTATAAAAGTTCTACGATTTGGGAGCCTCCTATTAGGAAAGTGATTGGCATAAAGTGAACTGCTAATGAAGCATTTCCTTCTGACAAACCATACACTAAATGCATGTCTGCACACACCTCATTAGTAAATGCTTTCATATCTCTACTACAGTTTTAGTGGTATAAACTTTTTTCAGTTTTTATTAACCGATTTACATCAATAATCAACAATGACATATGGTTTCTTTATTTAGAATTTACGTTTTAAATGAAATAGTATTTTCGAAACCGTTCGAAACTTAATTTTGACTTTACCTGTACAATAAAGATACAACGAATTCCAGTTAAGTATCAAAAAATGCCTTTCTATGAGGTAGTTAAGGTGTCTAAATTTCACAGTAAGGAAAAAAGCGGTTTAAAAATTATCATTGAAATTCAATTTTTAATTTCTGACTTTGAAGACCAATAATTACATAACGAAGACAAATGAAGATTAGGGTTATTTTGAGCGCCTCTATATGTCTTAGCAGTTTTGACCACACCTTTCTGGACACTTTTATATTGACAAACTGTAAACTGAGATTTTTAATTAACTATTTATAAGTGGCTTGGATAAAGAAATTACAGTCTTGACTCTTTTGATGCAGTGAGATTTGTCGGCTAAAAACGATCATCCGCAATTAACCAAAATTTTCGCACTTCATTCGGGCACTGCCTACTGCTACCTAATTCGTTTCTTATTGAAAATCATTGATATAATTAATTTGTAAAACAGATCCAAAACGAAATTTTGTTGACCCGGTCTCGGTTCTGATAATCGTTTACAGTTGTACTGTTACACGTCCAAACCGCACTAGGCGTCGTGTATGCTTACTAATGTAAGCGGGTTGCCAAGCCAGCTAACAGGGAGATGGGCGTGGTCGAAATAATAAGTAAAATGAATGATTAATATGCTCAAACACCTTACACCGATATCCAAACAGCTCAGTCCGGGAAAATATGTCTCTAGGCGCCACCACAATCGAAACTTTGCTAAAATAATTGTCTTAAGCTGGATGTTAATTAACCCTACTTGATTGTGGAAAGTAGGATTGTGCTTACTCAGTAAACTCTTACACGAGGGTTCTAAAACAAACACTCGTCCAAAACAATTCAACTCAAACTCAAATATATTTAGTACTACCCAGGTTATCAAAAACTTTTTGAATACACCTCGTATACCAAAACTTCCAAAATAAAATTGATCATTCAAATTCATTCAATGAACGGTAATTAATTTTTAAAATTCTTAACATGAACGATATCTTTTGAATTTAATTTACTTTTTATAACACTTCTGAATCGTATTTGACATTCGTAAATAGGTAAGTTCTCAAAACTCCAACTCTTTGTTATACTTAATGACATCTTAATTAACAGCTGACCCGTCACTAGTGCATTGCGCTAATGAAACTAACATGAAAATTTTTCAATCAACCTGGCAAATATAACTTTTCAGGTTGTTCATTAATCTTAAAATCCAAAATATGCAAAGTTTACATTTTAACTTGTCAAAAACTACTAGGTCACCAATTAAGTAATCGTCACAAATATGTTTCATACCTGGCTGAATAAACAATAAAATAAAAAGATAACGATAAATATATATTGTCCTGCATAAAATAATAAACAAATGACAAAGGAACAAACACAAATATATTTACATATACCACTACAGCGTGGTTGAAAATCAAAACCACACGTCACTACCAATTTCTGCAAAATTCTTAATACTAAAACAACCAATCAAAACCACATAACTCGAGAACGATTATCTTTTCGCTTCTAAACTAATTAATATTTACTCAACATTACACAAATGAACAAAACAAAGAGATAATCGTGCTTTACTAAATTTTTAAAGTACTTAAATATATTCCTTACTTAAAATTGTCCATTTATCCCACGCTTTTCTTTCTTCTTTCTTCCCGTAAATCAATTATTTGTAATCCTTAAATTGCATGAAGGCACATAACCAGTGCTTCACAATTTCACAAACACTTATTCCTTTCTGTACTCACAAATAGTCCAATAACACGTAATAATCTGTATACGTTTGGTTGCCTAATAAAATTTCTAGCAACCTTTAGGAAAGTTTAGTCCTTCCTTACACAAATAAACTTTTAATGTCACATAAAAATTATCTTAACATTGGCTTAATTTATTACGAAAATTTTCGTTTACTTAAAGGTGGTCCCATAAATAATTTTAACTCAATATCGGTACAAGAACACGCGCTGCACTTAACACTAACGTAATAACTGTTAACTTTTTATAAATCTGCTTAAGCACTTTTTACTTTCTTGAAAATAAACAAACTAATTTTATCTTCAATCCCAATTTAATTCATTGTTTTATTTATGAATGCCTTCAATATTATTCACAAATATAACTCCAACTTAACCCATTCTAAACCACACTACACCTCGCGCGCGCGTCTCTCACCAAAAGCCAAAAGCTAACCCCCTAACTAACTCGTCAATCTCTGACTTTCCTATTTATAACTTCAGTCATCCATCTTTAAACATGTCTTCCTTCCGCGCTATATTCTCCAATAGTATTCATTCAAAATTTCATAGTTCCAACTGATGCTACACTCTATACAGCCACGCTCATAACTACAATACATCGCCATATTTGTTTTTACGTACCAATTTTACAATTACTTCATGAAGAAATCATTTTTCGTCATTACATTCATTCAGTAGCCACTCTGGACCATTACGCAACTTTCAACATTTATTTCCAACCTGCGCTCGATCTGCTTCCGCAACATTTGCAAAAATAAGTACCGTCTAAGGACTCAAATCCCATATACATACACGTATTCTCAAAACAAATTGCACAACATTACGAAAACTTTCTGAAATTAACACTTAAACATACCCAATCTTTCTCTACATATTTTCTAAAACATTCTACACCTATACACTCACATCTTCCGGTCAAGATTACTCCTCTATCTTCTAACATTCCATTCCTTACAGTAGCAAAACATTAGCAAACATTATCGTCCGATCGACAAATTTCTATTCACATTTACATTCATCAGAATCTAATTATTCCAACACTAAAGTCTCTATAATATTCAAATACACGTATCTACATACTGAATTATATTTCTCCTACATTTCCAGTGGCGTATCATACACCCACATACATTATACATATACACAAAAAATTTTTTTTTTCGTTCAAACTCAATACAGCCGTACTCAAAACACATAATACACGTCATTATAACATCCTACATACAGGGTGCGTCAACGCAACCTGACAGTACCGGGTGGCCAACTAAGAACGGCCGTCGGCCATATCTCAGAAATGGATTATAGCACAGGTTCGGGAAAAAAAATTGTGTAACAAAAGTGGCCTCGAGAAACGCATGGAAATTATTTTCAGAATTGTAGGTCCACCGCATTTGACAGTTGAAATTTTGAAAAGCAAATTTTTTCAAAATTTACTCAATTAAGGGGCATATTAAATATTGTAGTCAGATTCCTCGACAAATTCTGCATATTTTTTATTTGACAAGTTTTAGTCTATCTCTTCAAATCAGGGGTGGGGGAGAGTGGGAATCTTGTTACGAAAAAATGCCTTTAATTCAGGTTCTACTTGACCGATTTTAATAAACTTGATTTTGTTTGAAAGAGCTTTTGTTAAACAATAGAACATTTGTAAATTTGAAGCAATCTGATTAATAATATAAATGCTAGAGAGCGCTGTTTAATATTTTTTTAATATTGTGTTTTACAATTTTAAATAAAAGCATAAAAATTTAAGTAGGTCTTTAAAAAGTAGACTAAATTAGTAATAAAACAGTGAAAACTGCAAGTCAATATCTTTTTCTTATCCTGAGATATCGTAAGAAACGGGTAAATGGCGGGAATTGTTCTTCCTACGTCTAATAGGCTAGTTCGCGTTAACGGAAATTATTAAATTTAGCCTGGACGAAAAGATCTTACATTGGTCTGCAGTAATTTAAACTATTATCATACTAATGTTATGGTTGCCGCTAGATTACCTAAATGTAATGCTGTCGCTACTATAACAATGAGAACAAATTATAAAATAATAATGTGATAAATCTAACAATTAAAACCTTAAATAAATAACTTGCGTAATTAGTGTCGCGCTAGATGTTCGAAATGTCGTCCATCATTTTCAATGCATGAAATCAATCGCTGACGGGTGGAGAGAACAGCAGTTTCAATTTCCGCCTTTGAAATACTTCGTATTGTCTGTCATATTCTTTCAATCATGTAAACTCTTGTTGTGGGTCTATCGGCATAAACGAGATCTTTTATTCGTCCCCACAAATAAAAATCTAAACAAGTTAGGTCTGGAGACCTTGATGGCCAAATAAATAAACTTCCACGTCCTATCCACCTTTCAGGGTATGATTGATCTAAGAAATTCCGAACATCTCTAGAATAATGTGCCGGGCACCCATCATGTGGCAAGAACATGTCACGACGAATGGCCAAGGGTACGTCTTCTAAAAGAAGTGGAAATTCGTTGCTTAAAAAATCTAAATGTTTTTCTCCATTAACAGTCTCATTAAAAAAAAGGCTCAACTATTTCTCAACCAAGAATCCCGCACCATACATTTACAGACCAACGACCCTGATGTTGGACCTCCTGCATCCAGTGGTGATTCGTTTCAGACCAGTATTGCATATTATGTCGATTTACACTCTCATCACTATGAAAAGTAGCCTCATCTGTCCACATAATTAAAGTATTTCAGGATCGTCGTGTATCATATTTGAGAGCCAGTTGCAAAAATCCAACCTGGTATCGAAATCTTGAGCATTCAAACTATGGTGTAGGACCATGTAATATGGGTGCAATCTAAAATAGTATATATTATAAAGTAATCAGATCAATAAAACACATTGAAGTCCTTCGTTGTTAGTAAACGAAAAAGGACTTTAAATGTATTAACTCTCGTAATGTTATTACGAATTTTTTTCGCCCGGCCTCTCATTTTTTATTATTATAAGCTAAAACATCAATAACATTTTCCTCTGTTCTACCTCTGCGTTGTCTTCGGTACACAGGAAGATTCACATTTCTAGTAGTACACAAACGGTGTGCGAGTCGGAGAAAAACTCTTCTGCGTGATGCAGTCTGTTTGGGTACTGCAGTCCATACACTCTAGCAGCAATGGTTGCATTTCTCATACATTCAAAATAAACTGCCAACATATCAAATGCTTCCTCATTTGTAAGAATCATTTTGGTACGAAAAGATAAAGAAAGTCTATTAAATGCAACACTATGAATAATTTTTGACATATGCGTGAAAATCATAGCTTGCTCGTTTTCAACAGGGAATTTATTTTATATCTTACATGACCCTCTTTACTAATTTTGTTGTCATCAGTAAATCGTAATTCATATTTTAAACTGTATTTGTTGTTGCTGGGTAAATATCGGTTTTTATTGATATTTTATGCTTCTGATTTACTAACACATCGCTTGAAAACAAATATAACATTCTTATATAATTAAAAAAATGTTAAATTTATCACATTATTATTTTATAATTTGTTCTCATTGTTAGTAGAGACAGTATTACATTTAGGTTATCTAGCGGCAGCATAACATTAGTATGATAACAGTTTAAATTACTGCAGACCAACGTAAGATCTTTTCATCCAGGCTAAATTTAATAATTTCCGTTAACACGAACTAACCTATTAGACGTTGGAAGAACAATTCTCGCCATTTACCTGTTTCTTACGTTATCTCAGGATAGGAAAAATATATCGACTTGTAGTTTTCATTGTTTTATTACTAATTTAGTCTACTTTTTAAAGACCTACTTAAATTTTTATGCTTCCATTTAAAATTGTAAAGAGAAAACTCAATATTAAAAAAATATTAAACAGCACCCTCTAGCATTTATGTTATTAATTAGATTGCTTAAAAGCTATTGCTTAACAAAAGCTCTTTCAAACAACATCAACTTTATTAAAATCGGTCAGTTAGAACCTGAATTAAAGGCGTTTTTTCGTAACAAGGTTCCCACTCTCCCCCACCCCTTATTTGAAGAGATAGACTAAAACTGGTCAAATAAAAAATATGCAGAATTTGTCAAGGAATCTGATTATAATACTTAATATTCCCCTTAATTGAGTAAATTTTGAAAAATTTTGCTTTTTAAAATTTTAACTGTCAAATACGCCCTCTAGCGGTGGATCTACAATTCTGAAAATAATTTCCAGGCGTTTCTCGAGGCCACTTTTGTTATAAAAATTTTTTTCCTGAACCTGTGCTATAATCCATTCTTGAGATATGGCCGATGGCCGTTCTTAGTTGGCCACCCGGTACAATATATTTTTATCATATGACTACCCACACTCAGTAGACTTTACATGCCAGAATAAGTGCGAACAGACCTTAAACGCAGTTCGACTTTATTTTTACGAGTGGATGGGGATTTTTAAGACCTTTAGGATCCTAAATCCCAAGATATTCGAACAATAATTTTATTTAAATTTGACAGCGCGGCTTAAATTTGAAAATAACCTAGAAACATTAATGATGTTTTGTTGGTATTCAAAATTGCTAACTATGTGAACCAATAACGACATACGTTTTTAAAACCTTTAACCATGCTTTACTAAAAGATGAGTCATAAGACACCCCTCGCCGGCCCGACTATACTATATTTTTCCCTCAAATACAATTTTAAATGGTGTGAACTTTAATGTAAAGAATAAATTAGTTTATTCAACTTGAAAACAACTATGTAATTCCGTATAATTATTAAGCATTATTTGTACTTTTTCCGTCAGTTTTGTACTGGACAGGTTAGACTATGTTTTCCTACCACCTCAACGAAGTGCTTCATTACATAGGTTAAAACCATTTTTGTAGTGATGGTTCTGGATGGATATTGTTACCAAGATACGAGTCTGATGACAATGTTTGTCATTCTGACTCCTAAGCATTCTTCTTCTGGTAGTTACAATTCTGAGTATGCTGGGTCAATAATTTAAAGTTGATAATTCAGCAACACGAGTCTAACAGCAGATACCACAGTTTGCATATTTAAGCAACTGCATTATAACTAATATTCTGATATAAAACATTAGGATAGTGCAAAAAGCATGTACCTTATTAATTAAAACGTGAAATTCCAAAATTCTGAAAAACAAAAATTGTTTTATATAAAAGCAGATTAATAAATTTAAAATTTATGACCATCACTTTTACAAATAGCATTACTGAATAAATCTGTTTGTTTATGGAAAGCTTAGTACAATACCATTATTACACAATCGTAACTCTTTACATGTTGTATTTAAGAAATAATAATTGATTAGTAATAGCGTAAGTTATGGATTACATCAAGTACTATTAAAAACATGACCAATAATTGTATTTTTAAATACAGCATGGAGTTAACAAAATCAAGTTTTAATTAAGAACCTAAATGTCAGAAATAATAAAATACCTACCTAACGAACATAAAAAATAATTAATTATTGATATGATGTAAATGATTTGAAATTGTAACCCCCGCAAGTGTTTTGCATGACAAACATATCGATAAGAGTATAAAGAGCAAGAAAATACTTACATTTCAGTAGTTACTTTGTGAACCACAATAACAGCGGTCTAACAAAAATGAAGACTCAGGTATGACATGTTGCTTGCTTAAAAATTATGTTTATACGTTTTCTTTCTTATTACAGATTATGTACCTTTTCTGTATTTCTTTATTAGTGGTTCTCGGTTGTACCAAAGGGAGCGACGCGTCTGACTCCGGAGTTAATCCTAGAGGTTTATACTATGAAAGTGATAACTCAGAGGCAGCTGCGTCGGCTAAGCAATCATCCTCGTTCTTAAACTATCAAGGGGGCGGCGGCGGTGGCAGTGTAATTGATCCTTACGGACAATCTCCTTATGGAACACAACAACCAATGTATCAATCATATCCTGCACCAAGTAACAACTTCCATAATTTAATGGCTGGGCAACAATCTTCCGAAGCCCAAACTTCGGCCAGCAATCAACATACCAAATTAATCGATACAGGAAATAATGGTGGTGGATTCGGTGGAATGACTGGAGGTGGAAATAATGGATTTGGTGGTGGTGGATTTACTCCCGTACCTGGAAGTGGAAGCTTGCCATACGGAACTAGTGGATTCGGAAATGGTGGAGGATATGGAAATGGCGTATACGGTGGTGGATATGGGCAGGTTGGTACATACAGTCCCACATATGGAAACGCAGTAGCGCCCAATGTGTTCACTTCGGCAGCAGCAGGGACATACGCACCAACCTTGGGAAATCAATTCGGAGGGATGGATAATTACATACCTCAAAGTGATACATTCGCTACTGCTTCTCCTGGTATAAGCGCACATAATCCTGGTAGTTATCTTGTACCTAAATTGGTTTGCGGATATTACAAACAATGCAGAAATGTTCTCGTCCCGAAAGAGTATTTCTAAAATGTGACTATTTTAGTTGTATATTTCTATGTTTATAATTTACATGTACAGTGGTAACATAAAAAAGAGAGGTCTTCATTTTATTACACGTTTTTTAATACAATACTTTAATAAGAACGCCACAATTTAAAACACCCTTACGTGATTTTTTCACACTACGAATATTGGCGGGAATCCTTTAATCCTTTAATCAATATCTCAAGTTTTTTATTGATGTGCAATTTTCATTACGCAAATCTTCAATGATAAATAAAACAACCTGAAAATCAAATAAAATTCAAATTGTACAAAAATTACATTTTATTTTAATTAATAATATAAATCAATAACGGAAGACACGTTAAAATTACAAGAAATTTTGTTAAACTGTATTATTGCCACGACATTATCATTTTTGGAAACTTTCTTCATTTTTTACTTTTATTATTTGTACAGATACTTTAAAGCATTTTACCAAACGTAGTACAGATTCCGATAACCATGACATGTAACAAAATAAAATATTGAAGATTCTCTTGCGATTATTACGATCTTTCAGTATTTTAAATACACAGTTTCTTTATCCATTATTGGACATTTTTCCACATAAATTTATAATCGTATTGTAGGTGTTTTTATACGTTTCTCGCTGCTCTTTGAAATTTGTTATCTACAATGTGGGCAACTTAAGGTCATGGTAACGTATACAAATTGTATAATAAACTTTTCAAGTTATTTCATGGATTTCTCGAGTATAGTACGACGTTTCGTGCAGAAAGTTAATTAATTAAAAATTTGCTCTACACATAATTGTTGAAAACTTTTTATAGAACATTACGGTTGATTTTCTAATATAAAGAGTCTAAGCTGATGGTACTACTGCCGATTACTATCAGCTAAAATGAATGACATTAATAAAGAGTAGAACTATATTTTTTATGTATGTTGCTGCGTGGGATCTAAAACATTGTGTACTTATGACCGGAACATCAATTTTATATTCTGCAAAAAAACGTAGGTTGTTCTATAGAAATGTAGAATAGTTACAAAACGCGTGCCACTCGAGACGCGCGACGCGATTTTCTAAAATTTGAAAAACTTAAACGATGTTATAATCGGGAGACTTCGGTATGCCATCCTAAAAATATACAGCAAATGAATAAATTTAGTAATTATCGATTTTTTAACGATTGATATCGTAACTGAATACATTTGTATTGAATGATCATTTGTAACAATTTCAATTTAGGTATGTATTGGATTACCTACTTCATATTTGCATTAAAATAATTTTTTTAGTTAGTAAACATAACCTAATTAGCTGTTTTTATCAAGGATTTGCAAAAATGAAGTTCAACGCTTTATAAACTTTTAACTACACCCAACAGATGGACAGAAAATAAGAATAACTTCTGTTAGGATTTTTGGTTGTTAATGTTAACAATCACCGAAGAGGTAAATTCTTAATACAACGTGAAGTAAATAAAGCGAATTA
>JARFJB010001168.1:0-41168 GCA_036346205.1 Vesta saturnalis | reverse complement strand
TTCATTAATTTTTACGAACGGGTAATCCAAGAACATAATAAAGAAATAGTTACATTAGTTATTTATCGGTTTATGTGTTGCATTCACTGGTTTTATTAAAAGTTATTTAGCCATAATCTGTATGCACTCCTAAAAGCTATTCATACTAGTTAATGACATTACCTGACAAAACCCGAAATATCTCGAAAACGGTGCGCCGTACGTGTACTATGGAACCACACTTTTTTGTTCCAAAAAGCATAAGCAATCAGTAGACGTTATTGGATTTGCAATAAAATCAGTGGCGTAGGAGATTTTTTTGAAAAGGGACGATGGTACACCAATATCTCCGCCACTGAATATTGGCATAGTAGATACAATTAGAATTATATGATAATGTCTTTATCATTTTATTTGAATACTAGACAAACGGAACCACAACCGAAGAAAAGAATATATATATATATATATATATATATATATATATATATATATAATAATTTAAATAGATAATCCTAAGTTCAAATCAACTTTGCTGTTCCACTGGGCCTTGAATTAACTAAAATTACGATTTACAGATTCAAAACAATATAGCATTATGCTTTTAAGTAGGTAAGAGAAAAAAAACAAGTAAATTACATTAAACTAAATGTATATGGGTTATGAAATACATAAATTACGGTGCTCAGTTAGTATCTTCCGGTGTAGTAGGTCCTTTATTGTGTTACATGAATATCTTTTTAAAGAGCCAGGCCAGCTGTTATAGAATTTAGCAATTTGAGATGATAAGGAGCGTTTGAAAATGGTTTTTCGATAACTAGGAACGAATGTTTACATTATTTACGTGACTACGATAAATAATTTTATGAACTAAGTAGGGAGGACGTAACTCATGGGCGTAGCCAGCTAAGGGCAGGGAGGGGCAACTGCCCCCCTGGAAGAGCAAAAATAAATTAAATAATTTTTAAATTTTAATAAACAAAAAATTAAATCTAAAATATAAGTACATATTTTTCTGTTTTGCATATTATTTTTGTTATCTGTTATTAGTTTAATTTAAGTATAATTAAAATCTCAAAGTTTTGTTTTCATTTACCTTTTCTTTTTATCCTAAAATTTTACATTTTGAACGACCATGGACCATGGTATGCCCCCCCCCCCCCTGTTATAAATCCTGGCTACGCCCTTGCCTAACTTAGTAATAATTTTATGAAAAAGACAAGATGTTTGTAAAAGGCTATGATTTAGCATATTTAACCTGCCAATATCTGTCAACTTATAAGAAATATGATCATACTTCCGTATTCCTAAGATAAGTCTGAGACACGAATTTTGTACACGTTGGATTTTGTTAAAAGTATCTTTGGTGATACAAGAATGATATATTTCTGAACAATACGTAAACTGAGATAGCACAAGTGCTTCACATAGAGTTGTTTAATTGTTAATTGATATGAGAAGTGCAATTACTCCCCCGAACTGAATTTTATCACAGATTGGGTTACTGACTTGCGCAAGGTGGAGGTCTTTTCGAGAATCTTATTAGTATTTTGTTCATTTTTAAAAATAGTTGGTTTTTCAATAAGAATTATTTTGCTAAAGTTAAACCTTAAACTTAAGTTATACTATCAGTGTAAATATTAATGTTCTTGTTTGTAGCTCTAGTAGGTTTCTTCTTGGTTCTTCTTACGAGTAGTAATCGAACTATGTCATAAATTCGCAATTACAATAAACTTCGATGTTTGAGGTATTATCACTTAATGTTTAAGTGTAAAGTAATTACTTAATAGTTTCAAAGAACACGCGACTTTTCAACATCATGTTAATTGTTTTGGTTTCGTTAGAAATGTTGAAGCTAGAGTGAAGGAGACTTAAGTAGTTCATATTTTGTGCCAACATGCAAATATGTACAAGTGGCAACATCGGTAAGGTTATGTCTCTTTCACACTCATATAATGCTTATTGGATTTCTTTCTAGCTTATTATAAGTCAGACCCGCAATAATGTTTTTCCATACCTGTATGTTTATATGAAAAACTGACATTATTTTTACGTTAACTATCCTTTGGTAAAGTCCTGCCGTTATAAATTGGACCACCCTGAATAACTTTTAATGAAGTTTATTATCAAATTTTCTCCAAAACTATCGGTTTTTCAAAAAAATTACAAGGGATCATTTTTTTAAAAATCAATTAATCTTTCTTTTTAACATTTTTTAGATATTATCAACGATTTTTGATTTATTAGAAAAAAACGACTTTTACCCCCA
Source organism: Vesta saturnalis (assembly GCA_036346205.1). Classification (NCBI taxonomy): domain Eukaryota; kingdom Metazoa; phylum Arthropoda; class Insecta; order Coleoptera; family Lampyridae; genus Vesta; species Vesta saturnalis. The sequence continues at coordinate 38,920 of JARFJB010001168.1, read as the reverse complement.
AAAAGAGATTAATTTAATAATAATAAAAAATAGAAAAAAACTTTTACGAATCGAATACCGCTGTTCATAATTTTGGCACTTGTTGACTAGACTAGAAGTAAATACAATCAACAAAATAATGTAGTGATATAAGTACTTACCGTCTTTTATTAAATGTATTTCTATCGCAATCCGGTTCCACAATTCATCTTTCAACTTTGTTCTCATGTAATCAGTCATATGAAGCTGTTTTCGCACAGCTCAATTAACTCTTCATACGTTATAAAATAATTTATTTTTACAAACAGATTTAATATAAAATATATAATTCATTTTCAGAAAAAGATTTATATTTATTTAAGCAGATTAGCACATGTCGCACAGAAATCTGTGTCACAAACACTGAATGACGCATGTTATTTGCCGCACAGTTTCACAATTATCGTGCGTATATACGCAATCTTTGTTTTCAAAAACACGTGATGCCCTGCGCTGTCTCACCTGCGTCTCAATATGCGTCTGGGTTACATCTTGTACTTTACGTGTAATAGCTCGTTTAAAATGAAAATTACACCATTTGCTAGCTGTAGTCCGAAATACTTCTTTTATAGCATTATGTGCAGCATTACATACATTTTTGGTAAAAAATTGTTAACTTTGTTTTTTAATGCGGAGAAAAGTCGTTTGTACGTCAGGTAGCAGGACATATACGGCAAGAATGATATTTGTTCTTTCTTCTGTATTATCGATACCAACGAAAATTGTGTATAATTGGTAAAAAAGTGAACGGTTACCTTTAAAAATCCTATCAAATAGGAAGCAAGAATCTCCAGCCAATAGTAACCCTTGGCTATTGCCAGTACAAGAATTGTGTCTTCTATACCAATGTCAATAATGTCAAAACTCGTTTATAAACTCTAGAACCTCTATGTCTTTTCGTTTTTTTGGAAACAAGCTAATACCTACAGTCTTCCAAACCTCCAAGTGCAGTATCGGATCTTATGGACTAAATGCCTCTTTTACTAATTTTAGTCATCTGTATATAACACTATCTTTTTCTTTTATGGCAATGTTGTCTAACGTAAAATGTAATTTAGGAACACATAACCTCTTTATACTTTCACAATACGGTTCATTTGTACTAAGTTACTTTTCGAATTAAACCAACTCCATTTATTAAAAATCGTTAAACTTAGTACAAGCGTCTTTTAAGGTAATGATGAGTATTTTCTATAATTCTACTATCTAACATAATCTTGTAGAAATTTCTTTGATTCTTCGATATGGAAGTGGAAGTTCAAGCTGGCCCTTCAAAACGACGTGCTGGAGAATAATTCACCCGTAAGGAAAAACGTCTCGTTCTTAACCTTCTAAATTATTTCTCGGCCAAATTGAACGTTAGTGCAACCGTTAAAGAAGCGAGTAACGCGTTATGTTCTTCACAACGAAGTATATATGTTATTAAAAAGGAACATTAAACTGAAACAATAGCTAGTACAAAGAAAGGTACGAAAAGGAAAGGTGCACAAACCAATCATCGCCTTCATGTATATTACCAGAATATCCATATATATATATATATATATATATATATATATATATATATATATATATATATATATATCATTTGTACAGGAAATATTATATTATGTTGAAAATAAATGATGTACTTATAATTTTAATGAAATTAGATAATCCACTAATGCTTATTTGGCGCTGATTAATTACAATAACTTTATTTAAAAAAATGCAGAAAAAGAACACATCGATTTATACCATGCAAAACCGGAATTATGGGATATTAAAAGTAAAATTTATAGAGATAGAATTAAAAAACAAAGTGCATTGAGTGAAATCGCAGAAAACTTTAGTACTACATCAGAAGAAATTACGAGAAAAATTCGTAACTTAAGAAACAAATTCAATAGTGAAATTAAAAAAGCTAAAAGGAAAAAATCTGGTGAAGACACAGATGAAGTATATATTTCAAAATGACCGTACTTCAATTCTCTTTTGTTTCTACAAGGTGGTTCAGCATGCAGATCAGCAGTGGGAGATATCAACACGGTAAGAAGTTATTTGGAATTTTACTATGTATCTACATAAATTTGTAGTAGCCTTGAAGTCTAATAAAGTACTTTCGGTATTCTTCTCGTATTTGTTTTGCAAGTCAATAGTTATTACTGCCTTGTGGTCCTAGTTGTGGAAAAGGATCTGTGGATGTTTCATGCTTCGACAAGCTCCTGGTACTATTTCACCTGTTTCTGGATTTTCATGGTCAAATGTTCCTTCCGCTTTTTTTTTTGAGACATTAAATAATTATGCAAACAGAAATGGCTAGTACTACATAATCAACACGTTTTGGGTTAAGAAGAATCGGTTTTCGTAAAACACTAAATGCACCAGATGAGCATAAACATTCTTTACTATTCTTCGTGCTCTGGACAATATGTAGTTATAAATCCTCATTGAACCTTGACTATTGAATGGAAACGGTTTCATTATATGTGGTTGTAAAGGAAAAGCATCATCCACTACAGCAAAACGCTGAAATTAGTCGTAACAGGTTTAAAAAAAATGATGAATCAACAAAACGATCAATTGTTAGAAAAAGCTTTGCTTTGGATAAGAAAGATCAATATGATGTTTTTGGAAATATATGGCTATTTACGTCGAAATATGAAAAAGAATATCGTTAAAATAGCAGTAATTGACCTACTGTATTTTGATAATAATCAATATGGCGTCGACAATAGCATAAAGATCTTTATTATTAATTTTGCGACAAAAATTTACATAACTCAATAACTTTTCGAATTTTATCAAAGTAGGACTATCATGAAAATGTGTATACGGCCATAACTTCTCATTCCGAACAACTTTTCTTAACAAGATTTTGGCATACTATGAACAGAAAAGGTACTTTACCTAAAATGAAAATAGTTTTTGCTCAACTGTAAAGGCCTACTTGATTTTAAAAAATCGAAATTAGGCTAAAAATAAGTTTCAGGCCAATCAAAACTTTTTATGAAGAATAACATTTGGCCGAAAACTCCAAAATAAAAAGTTTACAAGAGTGTGCAACCCCATCCGGGGACATTATTATATATATATATATATATATATATATATATATATATATATATATATATATATATATATATATATATATATATATATATATATATATATGATATATAAAATAAGATGATTTGATAAATTTAAAACAGTTTTAACAAACTATATCTAAAAATTATTGTCGTAATTAAGGTATTTCTTATATGTATATAAAGTATAAAGCATAAAGTATATAGTAAATTAGTGCAGAAGCGTGTTAACAAGACCAAATGTCCTAAAAATTAAGTATAGGATGAAACCTATTACACAAGGTAGAAAATATCGTGATAATAACGAAAAACATAAATTGGAGTCCATCCGAGGTACGGGGATGAAATGGGGTGCACTTTTACGGGTCGGCAAGAGTTTTTCGCAATTTTCAGCGAAACTAGACCTCCTATCGAAAAAAGTTAAATATAAAAGCTGTAGCTAATAAAAGGACGTATAACTTTTGTATTGATTATTTTTTTCGGAAACCTACAATTTTCCGAAAAAAATCGGAAAAACCAAGGTTTCTCGTTTTAATTGTTTCTCACATAAGATTAATTTTTTTTTCACGAAATTTAGTGGAAACTTACCTTTTTGTTTCCGAAACAAGCTGTAATCTTTTGGAATAAAGATAAAAATGTTTACACTTTATTTTGATTTTAAACCTAAAGAAAAGGCCTTATCTACAACCAAAAAATCCCAAGTTAAAAAATAACTTTTTCAAAATTATCAGTGGTCTTTTTTTTTTTGTTAAAACGTCTACTTTCAGAGTGTATAAAAATTAACATACCTGTGAAAAAATTTTCCAGGAAATGCGAAAAACTGGAAAAATTAGATTTAAAAAAATGATTTCTTTAATTATTGTTTAATTATTTATTACAATTTACAGTTAAAATCTTTGAAAAGTTTAATCTTTTATGTTATATTAATAAATAAAGAATTGTTAATCGTAAAAGAATGGGGTATTGCCAATAATATGCAAAATCATTAATTTTGTTTCAATTGACTCTGCTCAATTATAAATATAACTATAAACATTTATATAGTTTGTAAGATATCCATAACTTCACATAATAATAATAAATAAAATATGCATTTACGAAGTGTTTGTGCTTGTGATTGTGTTTGTGTTTGTGCTTGTTTGTGTTTGTGTTTGTGTTTGTGTTTGTGTTTGTGTTTGTGTTTGTGTTTGTGTTTGTGTTTGTGTTTGTGTTTGTGTTTGTGTTTGTGTTTGTGTTTGTGCTTGTGTTTGTGTTTATGTTTGTGTTTGTGTTTGTGTTTGTGTTTGTGTTTGTGTTTGTGTTTGTGCTTGTGTTTGTGTTTGTATTGCCAGTTATGGATAATTGTAAAGTATTTGTTTCTAAGTCTTTGTTTTTGCATTAAATCAAGTAAGATTGACTGAAACTAATTTGAAATAAACATCCGAGTCTTACACACGGTTGTTGTTTTTGTGTTAAAATAGAGTAAGGTTGGTGTAATTATCAAAATTGGAAATGAAAGTCGACTTGTCTGTCTTTATGTAATTTGGAGGACTGTTTGTCTTTACGTAATTTTTTCTAGAAGGTAAACATCGAAAATTGGCAAAGAATGTCTCCTTATTTGCTCTTTAATTATTGTTTAATTATTTATTACAATTTACAGTTAAAATCTTTGAAAAGTTTAATCTTTTATGTTACATTAATAAATAAAGAATTGTTAATCGTAAAAGAATGGGGTATTGCCAATAACATGCAAAATCATTAATTTTGTTTCAATTGACTCTGCTCAATTTACTATAAACATTTATATAGTTTGTAAGATATCCATAACTTCACATAATGATAATAAATTAAATATGCATTTACGAAGTGTTTGTGCTTGTGTTTGTCTTTATGTTTGTGTTTGTGTTTGTGATTGTGTTTGTGTTTGTGTTTGTCTTTATGTTTGTGTTTGTGTTTGATTGTATTTGTGTTTGTGTTTGTGTTTGTGTTTGTGTTTGTGTTTGTGCTTGTGTTTGTGTTTTTGTTTGTGCTTGTGTTTGTGTTTGTGTTTGTGTTTGTGTTTGTGTTTGTGCTTGTGTTTGTGTTTGTGTTGCCAGCTATGGATAATTGTAAAATATTTGTTTCTAAGTCTTTGTTTTTGCATTAAATCGAATAAGGTTGACTGAAACTAATTTCAAATAAACATCCGTTATGTTAAAATAGAGTAAGGTTGGTGTAATTATCAAAATTGGAAATAAAAGTCGACTTGTCTGTCTTTTATGTAATTTGGAGGACTGTGTGCCTTTACGTAATTTTTTTTCTAGAAGGTAAACATCGAAAATTGGCAATGAATGTCTCTTTATTTGCTCTTTTAATATCTATGATTCTATTGGTTTCTTTTAAAAATATTTACCACATTCAGCACGTGTTTCAATGGTGTATCATGGCAGTTATAAAATTTTGATGATAGTTAACGAGCTCTTTATTATCTCATTTTATTTTAAAGTAATTTGTGTGAATGAACAGGGTGATTCATTTATCATGGAAAATGCGATTTTCACGAAAACGGTTGGATGAAAATTCGTTCTGTAAAAAGCATGCTATTTCGTCACAACTCCTCTCAAACTTAGGCAGAAATTTACTAAAATATGAAACCAACTCTGGGCGTTATACACATTTTTTTCTATTCCTCACCGTTAGAAAGTTATAAGCTAGTTTGCATAAATACTTTTTTCTTGACTTTTTACCCAATTTTATAAAATAAGCGTTTTTATTGATTCTTTTAAATAAAGTAGCTATTGGAACACAATCTGCAATAAAGAACACTCAATCTGGATTAATAATTTAGTAATTTTCACTCATAAAAACACACTAAATCGAACAAAGTACCTAACTTAAAACCGTGGCGATGTCAAAACAAAAATCAAAATTAATTAAACCGCCATGTTTTATTATACTTACTCGCTATTGTTTTCAAAACTTAAAGTAAAATGCCTTTTTACTTCAAATGTTGTCATCCTTTTTACAATCTTACCCAAACACTACGAATTTTATTTATTTACCTAAATAAAAAGTAGTAGACCATGGAATATAAATAGGCATCGTTTTCTTCTTCTCTTTAAACTGTCAGTTTGTCAGTTTAATTGTTGTGACTACGGTAATAAAATCTTTAAATACTTAACTTAAAAATGTTTCCAGATAATGAAAAAGTTGAAATGTTGTTGGTATATGGAGAGGCAGGGAAAAGTACTTTGGCGGCAAGAATATTATATTCCGAAAGATACACAGAACGTATTCTTCCTGAGTACAAAATATTTTCTTGCTAGAAACTGATTTAAGAAAAAATCCTTAAGCATTTTCATGTATCTATATAAAATAATTTATTTTTCATTTTATGCTGTTTAATCATCATTTGCAGGTAAGAAATCCAAAAGAAAAACTAGGTATTACCACAGATCAAAATATTGCTAGAATTTTAAATTTCTTTGAGATCTGTATCAAAGTAATTTAAAATTCATAAACACTTTGTAAACTTACAAAAAAATTCCAAGACCATCTGCTTCTATCAATAATGCGGTTTAATCATTTTTATTCATATTTAATATTTACTCTTATCCTACCTGTAATAATTTTAATAACATTTTTAGGATAATTATGCAGGGGCACAAGAGGCTGGGGACCCTAATAGAAGTGCTTATAACTGTCTTAAAAGTTAGCATTAGGACTTGGGGTAAACCTCAAGCTCAAAAATACGTCTCCTACCTGGGTGTGTACAAAAGGTGGAAGTTGAGGTCAGTCACACTGTAAAACAAAAAGTTATCCTTATCTGAATGACATTTAAACTTCATGTTAGATAGAAATAGACATAAACTTTAAAAAATATTAAGGGCATCTGCTTCTATCAATAATACTATAAAATAAAATATCAATAATACAGGGTCGTTTCGAATACCTTGAAAATGTATGTGCTAATATTAGCGGTTTGCTAAGTTGGTAACAATAGAAATATAATAATGTTAATAAAAATTTTGCAATCTCTTTTATAATAAAAGTGTTGCGAAAAATAAAATCACACTGTAAAACAAAAACAGTTATCCATGCAAGATAGAAATAAACATAAACCCTTTGTTAACTTTAAAAAAAAATTCCAAGGCCATCTGCTTCTATCAATAATGCGGTTTAATCATTTTTATTCATTTTTTATTTTAGTCATGTTACCTGTAATAATTTTAATAACATCTTTAGGATAATTATGCAGGGGCACGACAAGAAGTTGCAGACCCTAACCGAAGTTGATATAACTGTCTTACAAGTTAGCATTAGGGCCCCTTATTAGAATAACGAAAATTCATAAGGCCATCTCTAAGGCTGAGTCCCAAGACAAACTCCAAAACCGGGCTTGAGGTCAACCTCAAGGTCCATAATACGTCCCCCACGGGTGTGTACAAATTGTGAAAGTTGAGGTCTCCCAGTGAGTGGGGCTTGTGACGTTACAAAAAAAATAAACTGGCGGCGATAGGTATCAGGCTACTGCTCCTTTCCGTCTTCAGCCACTTGTTGGCAAACCATGCTGTCTGGTTTACATCGTCGTTTTCGGCTTACTCTTAACTCTTCCTTCATAGTATCTACCGATGTTTCCGTTAAATTTTCACTCTCTGGATTAGCCACAATATTATTCGTCACAGATGTTGCGGAATCATCATTTTCAGAATAATCACCGACATCTCAGTCTGGTATATTCTCTGAGTCTGAACTTGCACCGTCCCAAGTTCAAGCAGTCAGATATATGACCAATATTTGCAACTTCAGAATAATCACAGTTTAAATATGGTTCAATATCAATAAGAAAATCGGTTTTTTGGATTTGTTGATCAATGTAAGTCGGTTCATTATTTAACAAATTTTCCGTATCATAGTTTACGCCATTATTATAATTCGTGCTTAATAACGTTATTCCCTCAAGTTGATACGGTGGTCTGTCTTAGAAATCAACAGGTCCTATTTTTGGGGGTTCCAAATGAATGTCATTTTGCAACGTCATTTCGAGAATTGTTTGACCAGGCGCCTTCTAAAATAATAAAAAAATCTAAGTTAGAGAGTAATAGAAAAAAGATTCTATAAGTTTTGTAGTTTCTAGTTATCGTGACGTCAGCTTACATATTTATATACACTACTCAGGATTTTATTTGTAGATAAACTTTGTTTTGAAATTTTTCAATATAAATTGAATGTTTATTTAATGTTTTAGAATTAATTATTTTAGAATATAATGTAATTACATACTGCATCATATGATAATTAGCTTTGATATATTTAATTAACATGTATTAAATATTTATCAGTTGTATGTGCGAATCCTTGCGATATTACAGGCTCACATTGCATTCATATAAGTAATTTGATTGTAATTTCATTATATTTAAAATTTACATCAGTTCTACATACATAAAGATAAAATCTACATCGATTGGGGCTTGAATATCGATAGCGCAGTTGGTTAACGCGGTACTCTAGCATATGGCATTATGCTTTTTAAGTAGGTAAGAGAAAAAAAAACAAGTAAATTACATTAAACTAAATGTACATGGGTTTTTAAATACATTAATTACGTTGCTCAGTTTCCATCTTCGGGTGTAGTAGATCCTTAAATGTGTTACAAGAATATCTTTTTAAAGAGTCAGGCCAGCTGGTATGGATTTTGGCAATTTGGTATGAGAAGGAGTGTTTGAAAATGGTTGTCCGATAGCTAGGAATACCAATTACACCTCTAAAACGAATGTTTACATTATGTACGTGACTACGATAAATAATTTTATGAACTAAGTAGGGAGGACGTGACTTGGTAATAATTTTATGAAAAAAACAAGATGTTTGTAAAAGTCTACGATTTACCATATTTAACCAGCCAACATCTGTCAACTTATAAGAAATATGATCATACCTCCGTATTCCTAAAATAAGTCTGAGACACGAATTTCGTACACGTTGGATTTTGTTAGAAGTATCTTTGGTGATACAAGAACAACATATTTCTGAACAATACGTGAACTGAGATAGCACAAGTGCTTCACATAGAGTTTGTTTAATTGTTAATTGATATGAGAAGTGCAATTACTCCCCCGAACTGAATTTTATCACAGATTGGGTTACTGCCTTGCGCAAGGTGAGGTCTTTTCGAAAACCTTATAAAGTATAGTTTTGAAAAAAGTGTACTCGTACAGGTTCCGTAACGCTACACCTCTTTCTCATTTGGCGTGACGTTATAAAGCTGGTTTTAGAGCGCGTGTTAACAGGACGTTTTAGCAAGGTAAGCTTATCCGTACAACGAAGTCGCTTAAAAGTCCCTAGATATTTGAAACTAACCGACTTCTGTAAAGTAGAGGTATTGTTCTTATTAAAAACAGTAATAATATTTGATTGACATTTCATAATCTTGTTTCTGAAAAAGTTACACAACTGTTGGTTGGCGTACATTTACAGCTGCCATATCGTTAGAAAAATACTCATATAAACAGTTGATGGATCCATGGCCCAACGAATTTAGAAACGAAAATACGAAGAGTGTATCAAATAGGATATATAAACATTAAATAACCTATCACAATTAACCAATTCATAACAAATGTGAAGTTGACTGTCTAATTTATGTTGGTACCTACTGGGCGTTACTGTTCAGACTTCACCTAAATGTTATAACATCCGACCACAAAATACACCTTTGTAACTCCGTTTTGTGTAAACACTTTACACAAAACGGTTTTAATAACGTTAGTAGTTATAAAATCGGTGTTAGGTGTCCGTGTAAACGTAGTCAATGTTAATGTTCTTGTTTGTAGCTCTCGTAAGTTTCTTCTTGGTACTTCTTACGAGTAGTAATCGAAACATGTCATAAATTCGCAATTAAAATAAACTTCGATGTGTGAGGTATTATCATTTAATGTTTGAGTGTAAAGTATTTACTTAATAGTTTCAAAGAACACGCGACTTTTCAACATGATCGTAATTGCTTTGGTTTCGTTAGAAATGTTGAAGCTGGATTGAAGGTGACTTAAGTAGTTCATATTTTGTGCCTACATGCGTGCCTAAAATCCTACCGTTAAAAAACTGGACCAACCTGTATAACTTTTAATGGATTTTATTTTCAAATTTTCTCCAAACCTATCCGTTTTACAAAAAATTTACAAGGGATCTTTTTTTTTAATAACCAAAATCAAACACTGAATGACGCATGTTATTTGCCGTACAGTTTTACTCTGTTCTACCCTGCGTCTCAATTGTCGTACTTACATAAGAAACCTTTATAGTTAAAAACACGTGCTGCCCTGCGCTGTGTCATCTGCGTCTCAATGTGCGCCTGGGTTAAATCTTGTACTTTACGTCTAATAGCTCGTTTAAAATGAAAACTACACCATTTGCTAACAGTAGCCCGAAAAACTTCTTTTATAGCTTATGTGCAGCATTACATACATTTTTGGTAAAAAATTGTTAACTTTGTCTTTAATGCGGAGAAAAGTCGTTTGTACGTCAGGTAGCAAGGCATATACGGCAAGAATGATATTTTTTCTTTCTTCTGTATTATCGATACCAACGAGAATTGTGTATAATTGGTAAGAAAGTGAACGATTACTTTTAAAAATCCCATCGAATAGGAAGCAAGAACTTCCAGCCAACAGTAACCTCTGGCCATTGCCAGTTCAAGAATTCTGTCTTCTATACCACTGTCAATACTGACAATATTCATTCATAAACTCTAGAACCTCTATGTCTTCTCGTTTTTTGGAAACAAGCTAATGCCTGTAGTCTTCCAAACCTCCCAGTGCAGTACGGGCTCTAATGGACTAAATTTATCTTTTACTAACTTTAGTCATCTGTAAATAACGCCATCTTTTTCTTTTATGGCAATGTTGTCGAACGTAAAATGTAATTTAGGAACACATAACCTATTTATACTTTCACATTATTGTTGATTTGTACTAAGTTACTTTTCAAATTAAACTAAATCCATTTATTAAAAATCGTTAAACATGGTACAAGCGTCTTTTAAGGTAATGATGAGTATTTCCTATAATTCTGTTATCGAACTTAATTTTGTAGAAATTTCTTTGATTCTTCGACATGGAAGTGGAAGTTCAAGCTGGCCCTTCAAAACGACGTTCTGGAGAATAATTCACCCGTAAGGAAAAACGTCTGGTTCTTAACGTAGTAAATTATTTCTCCGCCAAATTGAACGTTAGTGCAGCCATTAAAGAAGCGAGCAACGCTTTATGTTCTTCACAACGAAGTATATATGTTATTAAAAAGGAACATTAAATTGAAGCAATAGTTAGTCCGAAGAAACGTACGAAAAGGAAAGGTGCACAAACCAATCATCGCATTCATGTATATTACCAGAATATCCATATATATCATTTGTGCAAGAAATACATTATGTTGAAAATAAATGATGTACTTATAATTTTAATGAAATTAGGTAATCCACTAATGCTTATTTGGCGATGATTAATTATAATAACTTTATTGCTGTTAAAATGCAGAAAAAGAACACATCGATTTATACCAGGCAAAACCCGAATTATGAGATATTAAAAGTAAAATTTATAGAGATAGAATTAAAAAACAAAGTGCATTGAGCGAAATCGCAAAAAACTTTAGTACTACATCAGAAGAAAAATTCGTAATTAAAGAAACCAATTCAAAAGCGAATTTAAAAAGGTTAAAAAGAAGAAAATTGGTGAAGGTACAGATGAAGCATAAGTTTTAAAATGGCCTTTTGTTTCTGCAAGGTGGTTCAGCATGCAGATCAGCAATGGGAAATATCAGCACGGTAAGATTTTTTTTAACATTTATTTACAATTTTACTGTGTATCTACATAAATTTGTAGTGCCATGGAACTCCTCCTTGGGGACTAACAAAGTGTTTTCGGTTTTCTTCTCGTATTTGTTTTGCATCAACTGAATAGCTATTACTGTCTTGTTGCCCTAGTGGTGGAAAACGAAAGTTTCATGCTTCACCAAGCTCCTGTTTCTGGATTTCCATAGTCAAATGTTCCTTCTGGAGCATATACATTTGAGACATTAAATAATTATGCAAACAGCAAATGGCTAGTAGTACATAATCAACACGTTTTGGGTTAAGAAGGATCGGTTTTTGTAAAAGTCTAAATGTGCTAGACATAAGACCAAAGACATTCTCTACTATTCTTCGTGCTCTGTACAACCTGTAGTTATAAATCCTCATTGAACGTTAACTGTTGAATGGAAATGGTTTCATTATATGTGGTTGTAAAGGAAAAGCATCATCTACTACAGCAAAACGCTGAAATTAGTCGTAACAGGTTTAAAAAAATGATAGATCAATACAAAACGATCAATTGTTAGAAAAAGCTTTGCGCACTTTGGATGAGAAAGATCAATATGATGTTTTTGGAAATATAATGCAACCGAAGTGAGGAACTTTTCATCTGGCTATTTACGTCGAAAAATGAAAAAGAAAGTTCAACAAATTATTTTGAAAATAACTGAAGAAGAAGAATTACAGCAATCCAAGTTCGGTTGCTCCATACCAATCAGGATATTTAAACCAAATTGATATGGGACAATCTTTGGCATTATATTTACGCAATGAAACCGAAAGCGAAAATTAAGAGAATCTTTAAAAATGCCTACCTTCACGTAATCATTCTTTAAAACTGAAATAATTGCGTCACAGGCTTCTGGTACTATTAAACTTATGGCACACTTAGGTATTCGGAACAAATAACTCAGACTTGCGTATGAATCACCTGTAATAAAGTAATAAACGTTAATAATAGATGTTTGCGTTTGCGTTTGCGTTTACATTTGCGTTTGCGTTTGCGTTTGCATTTGCGTTTGCGTTTGCGTTTGCGTTTGCGCTTGTGGTTGCGTTTGCATTTGCGTTTGCGTTTTCGTTTGCGTTTGCGTTTGCGTTTGCGTTTGCGTTTGCGTTTGCGTTTGCGTTTGCGTTTGCGTTTGCGTTTGCGTTTGTGTTTGTGTCTGTGTTTGTGTTACAGATCAAAATATTGCTGGAATTTTAAAGTACTTTGAAACAGATCCAGATGTCCAATAAGGGAAGCATCAAGGTATCTAAATTTAAAATATAGCACAGTTTTAAAGAGCAAGAAACATCACGCTTACAAATTACCTTACAAAAATTATCTATAAGGGACTTTGATCGTGGAGAGAATTTTATTTGTCAGTTTTTGGTAGAGTTGGATGAGGATCCTAATCTATATTCGCACATTTTATAGACCGATGAAAGTTATTTCATAAGCCACGGGCAACCTAATAGAAGGAATATTGGTCTGACGAAACCCCTCACAGAGTTAAATCCTGTCAAAGGCAAGGCCATCTTTGCATAAATGTGTGGTGTGCTTTATTAGGTCGTCATTTAGTTGGTCCATATTTGAATGAAGGCAGCCTAACAGGGAAAGATATTTGGATTTTTTGCAAAATTCACTTCCGGAGTTGCTAGAAAATGTGCCACTTCAAATTAGAAAAAAATATGTGGCTTCAATTAGATGGTGCACATTGCCATAATCCTGCTATTGTAAAAAATTATTTAGACACTGAATTTGAGGATAGATGGATAGGAACTAGAGGTCCTTTAAAATTTCCACCAAGATTACCGGATTTAACGCCACTGGATTTTCTTCTTTGGGGAAATCTCAAGCAAGAAGTTTACAAAACAGAATCGAACAACATGGAGCATCTCATACAAAAAATCCAAAATGCATGTAATGGAATAAGCGGCGAAATGATAAAAAGTGTGACAAAAAAAGAAGTACGAAGGCGTTTTGGTTTGTGCTTTGAAAATAATGGCGGCTATATAGAAGATCTACTAAAGCAGTTTGATTAATTTTAAATTTTGTTTATTTGTTTTTTGCTGCTTATTCGAATTTTTTGTATGAGTGAAAATTAATAAACTTATGGTTCAGATTGTGTGTTATTTATTGCAGATTGTTTTCCAATAATTACTTTATGTAAAAGAATCAACAAAAAACGCTTATTTTATAAAATTGGGTAAAAAGTCAAGAAAAAAGTATTTATACAAACTAGCTTATAACTTTCTAACGGTTAGTAATAAAAAAAAATGTGTATAAAAAAATTCTTAGAATTAGTCGGCCTTTTAAAATATCCAATAAAAAAGGTATGGTTCTGGGAAAAGAAATTTCGAAACGTCGCGACGCCCAACGTTGGTTTGATATTTTAGTAAATTTCGGCCATAACTTCGAGAGGAGTGGTGCCGAAATAACATGATTTTTACAGAACGAATTTTCCTCCAACCGTTTTCTTCGAGAAAATCGCATTTTCCATGATAAATGAATCATCCTGTACAATATAAAATACACTTGAAGGATGGTTTTTATAATCTCAAAGTGAGCTTTGTTTGTATACACATTATAAAATACTGTTTCTAGAGGCTGACTATACACGATCAAAGTGAAAATCATTTTTAAAATGTGTGTAAATAAAATTCGTATAAGCAGACATGGTCGCAACCTACAAATGGAACTTAAAAGAAATGTAAAAATTTTAATAACAATTATGCATGCTATTTTATAATAAACGCGTTACAAATAATAAATTACACTGTAAAACAAAAACAGCTGTCCCTACCGGAACGAAATTTAAACTTCATGTTAAATAGAAATAGACATAAACGCTTTGTTAACCTAAAAAATAATATCAAGGCCATCTGCTTCTATAAGATGACAATACTACGATTTAACCAATTTCGTTCATAATTAATGTGTAGTTCTACGCTACCTGTAATAATTTTAGGATAATTATACAGTCTCTTAATAATAAACGCGTCACGAAGAATAAAACCACACTGTAAAACAACAACCGTGATCCTTGCCAGAATGACATTTAAACTTCATGTCAGATAGAAATAGACATAAACACTTTGTAAACTTACAAAAAAAATTCCAAGGCCATCTGCTTCTATCAATAATGCGGTTTAATCATTGTTATTCATATTTAATATTTAGTCTTATGCTACCTGTAATAATTTTAATAACATTTTTAGGATAATTATGCAGGGACACAAGAGGCTGCGTACCCTAACAGAAGTTCTTATAACTGTCTTAAGAGTTATCATTAGGGCTTGGTGTAAACCTCAAGCTCAAAAATACGTCTCCCACGTGGGTGTGTACAAAAGGTGGAAGTTGAGGTCAGTCACACTGTAAAACAAAAAGTTATCCTTATTTGAATGACATTTAAACTTCATGTTAGATAGAAATAGACATAAACTTTAAAAAATATCAAGGGCATCTGCTTCTATCAATAATACTATAAAATAAAATATCAATAATACAGGGTCGTTTCGAATATCTTGAAAATATATGTGTCAATATTAGCGGTTTGCTAAGTTGGTAACAATAGAAGTGTAATAATATTAATAACAATTATGCAATCTCTTTTATAATAAAAGTGTTGCACAGTTATCCTTGTCAGAACGACATTTAAACTTCATGCTAGATAGAAATAGACATAAACACTTTGTTAACTTAAAAAAAAATTCCAAAGCCATCTACTTTTATCAATAATACGATTTAATCATTTTCATTCATATTTAATTTTTAGTCATGTTACCTGTAATAATTTTAATAACATCTTTAGGATAATTATGCAGGGGCACGACAAGAAGTTTCAGACCCTAACCGAAGTTCTTATAACTGTCTTACAAGTTAGCATTAGGACTCCTTATTAGAATAACGAAAATTCATAAGGCCATCTCTAAGGCTGAGTCCTAAGACAAACTCCAAAACCGGGCTTGAGGTCAACCTCAAGGTCCATAATACGTCCCCCACGGCGGCGATAGGTGTCCGGCTACTGCTCCTTTCTGTCTTCAGCCACTTGCTGTTGGCAAACCATGCTATCTGGTCTACATCGTCGTTTTCGCCTTACTCTTAACTCTTCATTCATAGTATCTATCGATGTTTCGGTTAAATTTTCACTCTCTGGATTAGCCACAATATTATTCGTCACAGATGTTGCGGAATCATCATTTTCAGAATAATCACCGACATCTCAGTCTGGTATATTCTCTGAGTCTGAACTTGCACCGTCCCAAGTTCAAGCAATCAGATATATGACCAATATTTGCAACTTCAGAATAATCACAGTTTAAATATGGTTCAATATCAATAAGAAAATCGATTTTTTGGGTTTGTTGATCAATGTCAGTCGGTTCATTATTTAACAAATTTTCCGTATCATAGTTTACGCCATTATTATAATTCGTGCTTAATAACGTTATTCTCTCAAGTTGATACGGTGGTCTGTCTTAGAAATCAACAGGTTCTATTTTTGGAGATTCCAAATGAATGTCATTTTGCAACGTCATTTCGAGAATTATTTGACCAGGCGCCTTTTAAAATAATAAAAAATCTACGTTAGAGAGTAATAGAAAAAAGATTCTAAAGGTTTTGTAGTTTCTAGTTTAACACATTTTCCTATAAATTTTACGTTAATAAAAAAATGTGTTGCCTGGGAAAATGCATTAGACCATTTGTGAACACTACAATCTAACTATTAACACTAATTACTACTACTGTGAGAATCGTTAATTTACATATAGTTACATATCTTAATCCTCAAATTGCTTTCCTTGTTACTTCGAATGCGGCCTCACTCTGTCATCAACCATAATTGAAAAGTTACTCTTAATTTATCGTCACGTCAGCTTACATATTTATATACACTACTCAGGATTTTATTTGTAGACAAACTTTGTATTGAAGTCTTTCAATGTAAATTGAATGTTTATTTAATGTTTTAGTATTAATTATTTTAGAATATAATGTAATTACATACTGCATCATATGATAATTATTTCTAGATTTAACTGATTGTTATAATTAGCTTTGATATATTTAATTAACATGTATTAAATATTTATCAGTAGTATGTGCGAATCCTTACGATATTACAGGCTCACATTGCATTAATATAAGTAATTTGATTGTAATTTCATTATATTTAGAACTTACATCAGTTCTACATACATAAAGACAAAATCTACATCGATTGGGGCTTGAATCTCGATAGCGCAGTTGGTTAGCGCGGTACTCTAGCAAAGTACAGGTCGTAGGTTCAAATCCTACTCAAGGTAAACTTTTTATTTATGTATTTAATAAAATTAATAATAATTTTTAATTATATAATAATGTCTTTATTATTTTGTTCGAATACTAGACAAACGGAACCACATCTGAAGAAAAAGAATATATATGTATATATATATATATATATATATATATATATATATATATTCCAAACAAACAATCCCAAGGCGCAGTTCATATCAACTTTGCTCTTACACCGGGCCTTGAATTAACTAAAATTAAGATTTACAGATTCAAAACAATATGGCATTATGCTTTTTAAGTAGGTAAGAGAAAAAAAACAAGTAAGTTACATTATTAAACTAAATGTACATGGGTTTTTAAATACATTAATTACGTAGCTCAGTTTCTATCTTCGGGTGTAGTAAGTCCTTAACTGTGTTACAAGAATATCTTTTTAAAGAGTCAGGCCAGCTGGTATGAATTTTAGCAATTTCTTATGAGAAGGAGTGTTTGAAAGTGGTTGTTCGATAGCTAGGAATACTAATTACACCTCTAAAACGAATGTTTACACTATTTACGTGACTACGATAAATAATTTTATGAACTAAGTAGGGAGGACGTAACTTGGTAATAATTTTATGAAAAAGACAAGATGTTTGTAAAAGGCTACGATTTAGCATATTTAACCAGCCAATATCTGTCAACTTATAAGAAATATAATCATACTTCCGTATTCCTAAGATAAGTCTGAGACACGAATTTTATACACGTTGGATTTTGTTAAAAGTATCTTTGGTGATACAAGAATGAAATATTTCTGAACAATACGTAAACTGAGATAGCACAAGTGCTTCACATAGAGTTTGTTTAATTGTTAATTGATATGAGAAGTGCAATTACTCCCCCGAACAGAATTTTATCGCAGATTGGGTTACTGCCTTGCGCAAGGTGGAGGTCTTTTCGAGGATCTTATTAGTATTCTGTTCATTTTTAAAAATAGTTGGTTTTTCAATAAGAATTGTTTTGCTAAAGTTCAACCTTAAACTTAAGTTATACTATCAATGTAAATGTTAATGTTCTTGTTTGTAGCTCTAGTAGGTTTCTTCTTGGTTCTTCCTACGAGTAGTAATCGAACCATGTCATAAGTTGGCAATTACAATAAACTTCGATGTTTGAGGTATTATCATTTAATGTTTAAGTGTAAAGTAATTACTTAATAGTTTCAAAGAACACGCGACTTTTCAACATCACGTTAATTATTTTGGTTTCGTTAGAAATGTTGAAGCTAGAGTGAGGGAGACTTAAGTAGTTCATATTTTGTGCCTACATGCAAATATGTACAACTGGCAACTTCGGTAAAGTTATGTCTCTTTCACACTCATATAATGCTCATTGGGTTTCTTTCTAGCTTATTATAAGTCGGACCCGCAATAATGTTTTTCCATACCTGTATGTTTATATGAAAAACTGACATTATGTTTACGTTAACTATCCTTTGGTAAAGTCCTGCGGTTATAAATTGGACCACCCTGAATAACTTTTAATGAAGTTTATTATCAAATTTTCTCCAAAACTATCGGTTTTTCAAAAAAATTACAAGGGAACATTTTTTTAAAAATCAATCAATCTTTCTTTTTAACATTTTTTAGATATTATCAACGATTGTTGATTTATTAGAAAAAAAACGACTTTTACCCCCAAAAAGAGATTAATTTAATAGTAATAAAAAAATAGAAAGAAAAACTTTCACGAATCGAATAGCGCTGTTCATAATTTAGGCACTTGTTGATTAGACTAGAAGTAAACACAATCAACAAAATAATGTAGTGATAAAAGTACTTACCGTCTTTTATTATATATATTTTCTATCGCAATCCGGTTCCACAATTCATCTTTCAACTTTGTTCTCATGTAATCAGTCATATGAAGCTGTTTTCGCACAGCTTCAATTAATTCTTCATACATTATAAAATAATTTATTTTTACAAACAGATTTAATATAAAATATATAATTTATTTTCAAAAAAAGATTTATATTTATTTAAGCAGGTTAGCACGTGTCGCACAGAAATCTGCGTCACAAACACTGTATGACGCATGTTATTTGCCGCACAGTTTTACAATTTTCGTGCGTATATAAGCAATCTTTGTTTTCAAAAACACTTGCTGCCCTGCGCTGTGTCACCTGCGTCTCAATGTGCGCCTGGGTTAAATCTTGTACTGTACATCTAATAGCTCGTTTAAAATGAAAATTACACCATTTACTAGCTGTAGCCCGGAAAACTTCTTTTATAGCATTATGTGGAGCATTACATACATTTTTGGTAAAAAATTGTTAACTTTGTTTTTTAATGCGGAGAAAAGTCGTTTGTACGTCAGGTAGCAAGGCATATACGGCAAGAATGAAATTTGTTCTTTCTTCTGTATTATCGACACCAACGAGAATTGGGTATAATAGGTAAGAAAGTGAACGGTTACTTTTAAAAATCCCATCGAATAGAAAGCAAGAACTTCCAGCCAATAGTAACTTCTGACCAGTACAAGAATTCTGTCTTCTATACCATTCATAATATTCATTCATAAACTCTAGAACGTCAGTCTTTTTTTGGAAACAAGCTAATACCTATAGTCTTCCAAACCTCCAAGTGCAGTATGGACTCTTATGGACTAAATGACTCTTTTACTAACTTTAGTCATCTGTAAAACCTCTTTATGCTTTCACATTATTGTTCATTTGTACTAAGTTACTTTTCAAATTAAACCAACTCCATTTATTAAAAATCGTTAAACTTAGTACAAGCGTGTTTTAAGGTAATGGTGAGCATTTTCTATAATTCTGTTATCGAACTTTACTTTGTAGAAATTTCTTTGATTCTTCGATATGGAAGTGGAAGATCAAGCTGGCCCTTCAAAACGACGTACTGGAAAATAATTCACCCGTAAGGAAAAACGCCTCGTTCTTAACATACTAAATTATTTCTCGGCCAAATTGAACGTTAGTGCAGCTGTTGAAAAAGCGAGCAATGCTTTATGTTCTTTACAACGAAGTATATATGTCATTAAAAAGGAACATTAAATTGAAGCAATAGTTAGTCCGAAGAAACGTACGAAAAGGAAAGGTGCACAAACCAATCATCGCCTTCATGTATATTACCAGAATATCCATATATATCATTTGTGCAAGAAATATTATATTATGTTGAAAATAAATGATGTACCTACTTATAATTTTAATGAAATTAGGTAATCCACTAATGCTTATTTGGCGCTGATTAATTATAATAACTTTATTGCTGTTAAAATGCAGAAAAAGAACACATCGATTTATACCATGCAAAACCCGAATTATGGGATGTTAAAAGTGAAATTTATAGAGATAGAATTAAAAAACAAAGTGCATTGAGCGCAATCGCAGAAAACTTTAGTACTACATCAGAAGAAAAATTCGTAATTAAAGAAACCAATTCAAAAGCGAATTTAAAAAGGTTAAAAAGAAGAAAATTGGTGAAGGTACAGATGAAGTATAAGTTTTAAAATGGGCTTTTGTTTCTGCAAGGTGGTTCAGCATGCAGATCAGCAATGGGAAATATCAGCACGGCAAGAGTTTTTTTTTAACATTTATTTACAATTTTACTATGTATCTACATAAATTTGTAGTGCCATGGAACTTCTCCTTGGGGACTAACAAAGTGTTTTCGGTTTTCTTCTCGTATTTGTTTTGCATCAACTGAATAGCTATTACTGTCCTGTTGCCCTAGTGGTGGAAAACGAAAGTTTCATGCTTCATCAAGCACCTGGTACTATTTCACCTGTTTCTGGATTTCCATAGTCAAATGTTCCTTCTGGAGCATATACATTTGAGACATTAAATAATTATGCAAACAGCAAATGGCTAGTACTACATAATCAACACGTTTTGGGTTAAGAAGGATCGGTTTTGTAAAACTCTAAATGTGCTGGACATAAGACCAAAGACAAACTGTTGAATGGAAATGGTTTCATTATATGTGGTTGTAAAGGAAAAGCATCATCTACTACAGCAAAACGCTGAAATTAGGCGTAACAGGTTTTAAAAAATGATAGATCACTACAAAACGATCAATTGTTAGAAAAGCTTTGCACTTTGGATGAGAAAGATCAATATGATGTTTTTGGAAATATATTGCAACCGAAATGAGGAACCTTTCATCTGGCTATTTACGTCGAAAAATACAAAAGAAATTTCAACAAATTATTTTGAAAATAACTGAAGAAGAAGAATTACAGCAATCCAAGTTCGGTTGCTCCATACCAACCAGGATGTTTAAACCAAATTGATATGGGACAATCTTTGGCATTATAGTTACGCAATGAAACCGAAAGTGAAAATTATGAGAATCTTTAAAAATGCCTACCTTCACGTAATCATTCTTTAAAACTGAAATAATTGCGTCACAGGCTTCTGGTACTATTAAACTTATGGCACACTTAGGCTTTCGGAACAAATAACTCAGACTTGCGTATGAATCACCTGTAATAAAGTAATAAACGTTAATAATAGATGTTTGCGTTTGCGTTTGCGTTAAGTTTGCGTTTGCGTTTGCGTTTGCGTTTGCGTTTGCGTTTGCGTTTTCGTTTGCGTTCTTATAACTGTCTTACAAGTTAGCATTAGGGCTCCTTATTAGAATAACGAAAATTCATAAGGCCATCTCTAAGGCTGAGTCCCAAGACAAACTCCAAAACCGGGCTTGAGGTCAACCTCAAGGTCCATAATACGTCCCCCACGTGGGTGTGTACAAAATGTGAAAGTTGAGGTCTCCCAGTGGGTGGGGCTTGTGACGTTACAAAAAAAATAAAATGGCGGCGATAGGTGTCCGGCTACTGCCCCTTTCTGTCTTCAGCCACTTGTTGTTGGCAAACCATGCTGTCTGGTTTACATCGTCGTTTTCGCCTTACTCTTAACTCTTCCTTCATAGTATCTACCGATGTTTCTGTTAAATATTCACTCTCTGGATTAGCCACAATATTATTCGTCACAGATGTTGCGGAATCATCATTTTCAGAATAATCACCGACATCTCAGTCTGGTATATTCTCTGAATCTGAACTTGCACCGTCCCAAGTTCAAGCAATCAGATATATGACCAATATTTGCAACTTCAGAATAATCACAGTTTAAATATGGTTCAATTTCAATAAGAATGAATGTCATTTTGTAACGTCATTTCGAGAATTGTTTGACCGCCTTCTAAAATAATAAAAATCTACGTTAGAGAGTAATAGAAAAAATATTCTAAAGGTTTTGTAGTTTCTAGTTTAACACATTTTCCTATAAATTTTACGTTAATAAAAAAAATGTGTTGCCTGGGAAAATGCATTAGACCATTTGTGAACACTACAATCTAACTATTAACACTAATTACTACTACTGTGAGAATCGTTAATTTACATATAGTAACATATCTCAATCCTCAAATTGCTTTCCTTGTTACTCCGAATGCGGCCTCACTCTGTCATCAACCATAATTGAAAAGTTACTCTTAATTTATCGTCACGTCAGCTTACATATTTATATACACTACTCAGGATTTTATTTGTAGATAAACTTTGTTTTGAAATTTTTCAATGTAAATTGAATGTTTATTTAATGTTTTAGAATTAATTATTTTAGAATATAATGTAATTACATACTGCATCATATGATAATTATTTCTAGATTTAACCGATTGTTATTATTAGCTTTGATATATTTAATTAACATGTATTAAGTATTTATCAGTAGTATGTGCGAATCCTTGCGATATTACAGGCTCACATTGTATTAATATAAGTAATTTGATTGTAATTTCATTATATTTAGTACTTACATTAGTTCTACATACATAAAGACAAAATCTACATCGATTAGGGCTTGAATCTCGATAGCACAGTTGGTTAGCGCGGTACTCTAGCAAAGTACAGGTCGTAGGTTCAAACCCTACTCGAGGTAGACTTTTGTTTATGTATTTAATAAAATTAATAATAATAAAAAGAAAAATATCTATCTATCTATCTATCTATTTATCTATATATATATATATATATATATATATATATATATATATATATATATATATATATATATATATAAATTTGAAATGCCAATATTTGGGGAAAATTATTAAAAATTTATGTTATGGATAGAGTTCTGGATATTAAAATATAAGATTTTATTTGTGCACCGTACTAGCTCAAATCTCTTTTGGGGTTAGGGTTCTGATCTGTGCGAAATATAATTTTATATGTTAAATTCTATATTATGTGGATTCCACGTTATATCAAAGATCCTATATGTTAAATGTACCTTACTAAAATTTGTACCATAACGCATGCATTGCGAATTCAATGAACTCAAATACCAAACTGTCAGATTTGCTAAATGATGACTTCTTAAAATTGTGATTTTAACTTGATAATTGAAATTAAAATTTGGAAATAAAACTAAATTTCTACTTGTTTTGCAGATGTTTACACAACTATTGCATAAACATTTACACCTATACATAAATATTATAAGTGCAGGAAATCACACAAATAAAGATACAACTAGCAGGGTTAAGATTAAAAATTGACTCACATGTGCATTGTCCTATCTGCAAACGGATGTTTTCATACAGCTGGTTCCAATTATTCATGTAAGCTCTTTCCAATTGATGATCGAAGTTATTGATCCACCAAGTTCGCTGCTGCTATACGTCCAATAATTTCACACTGGCCCTCGGATTGATGGTTGCTTTGTTGTGGTAAACGTGTTTATTATATGCTTAAAAGTTTCACTCAACCACAAAATTTATTGATAATGATATTTATTTAATTGTTTTAAGATGTTTCAAACTTATCGGTTTATGTAATGTTTTAAGATTGTAGAAATTTTAAATTATTATCACTTTCTTTTTAGCATCCGAATGGAATATTAATTATTAAAAGGTGCCAGCAGAATAAAATTCCAGTTGGGAAAAAAAATGATTACAATTTTATTTTGGAAAACGTAGCCACAAATTAAATTAAACAAACGAACTTTTTTAAAATCGTCAAACCTTAATCGTAACAACTGTGAACTTTAATTCGTAATAAGCTTTACGAACATGGACAAATATCGGTAACCTAACTTTATTTGAACAAATGTAGGTTAAAAACAATTGTTTCTGAACTTCTCGTCTCTCCGTTAAACGGTATTAAAATCTCCCGATAATAATTGTGGTTAAATAACTTACTTGTTAAACACAAACACTACATTTTTTAAACTTTGCAAAACAACTGGATGAAATAGAAAAATATAGAGAGAGATTCTTCATTTTTTTTTAGAAATCTAAATAATGTAACCAAGTCTATGATTGGTCAGAATAAATTCGAAAACTTAACTAAACTACAAATTAGGCTATAACTTTTTTATAAAGCTATTGATTTAAATTTTAAAAACAGAAATGAAATCTGTGCTAAATTCTACACAATTTGATACCAAACTTGGTATAACTCTCTTAAATATTCTACGAATTGACTTATTCTAAACTGAAAATGCTTATATCTAAAAAATCTTACTATCTACACTTAAATTAACTATATATTTGTGATCTGCACCAAAATTTGTATAAGTTAAATTACTGTATGGAAATGAGGAAAACCTCCTATTAATCACATTAACAAATCATTTTAAGCTCATATTAATCTAAAAACTATAAATTTAAAACTTAACCTAACTGTATTTTAAATATACAAATAATTTGCGTTTAAAACGTTCAAATTAACCAAAATGTTATCCATATAACTTATAAAATCTGTCTTTATCATATTCAATGTTCACCTTGCTTGTATTGTCTAAATTTAAGTCACTTTAATAAACCATATTGTCTAACACATTTCTTCAAAAATCTAACATAAAAATGTATTTGTATGTAAATTTCTTTATGTAAAATTGTTCTGTACAATGTTCTTAATGTTTATTATGCACCACTTTGTTTATCGCACATCCGCTTCCATTTATATTGTGAGTAATGATTAAATTATGTTCGTATTGTAACCCTTTCTCGAATTTTAACATTTTTCCTGCATTTTATCTTACTTATAATATGTCCCTAATATAAACATAACTCTACACTATGTGTTAAACACCTGTAAAACATCCAAATGCCAAAATACTTTTAATGAACTGTAATTTAATGAAACAAAACTAAGTACTTAATCGTTCTTACAGAAATAACTTTATTTAACCTTCCTGGCATGTTTTTATGTAGCACAATGCTTTTTATGATTGAAACAAATTGTACAAATTTTATGAAGCCTGTTTTAACCAAAACAAATACACTTTCTTGCAATCGTATACCAAATTACATCAATTAAATGCATCGTAAACGTATCATACTTGATCTCAACTTTTTCTAAAGAAATTACCAGTTTAAACTCTCCAATCCCTGTCTTAATCTTATCTAATCATCTCAATATATAGTTTCAACCAAATAAGCCCAAGGCGCAGCATATCAACTTTGCTCTTCCACTGGGCCTTGAATTAACTAAAACTAAGATTTACATATTCAAAACAATACACCATTATGCTTTTTAAGTAATAAGAGAAAAAAACAAGTAAATTACATTAAACTAGATGTACATAGGTTATTAAATACATTAGTTACGTTGCTCAGTTAGTATCTTCCGGTGTAGAAGGTCCTTAAATGTGTTACAAGAATATCTCTTTAAAGAGCCAGGCCAGCTGGTATAGATTTTAGCAATTTGATGTGAGAAGTAGCGTTTGAAAATGGTTGTGCGATAGCTAGGAATACTAATTACACCTCTAAAACGAATGTTTACATTATGTACGTGACTACGATAAATAATTTTATGAACTAAGTAGGGAGGACGTAACTTAGTAATAATTTTATGAAAAAGACAAGATGTTTGTAAATGTCTATGATTTAGCATATTTAACCAGCCAATATCTGTCAACTTATAAGAAATATGATCATACTTCCGTATTCCTAAGATAAGACACAAGATACAAGAAAGATATATGTCTGAACAATACGTAAACTGAGATAGCACAAGTGCTACACATAGAGTTTATTTAATTGTTAATTGATATGAGAATCGCAATTACTCCCCCGAACTGATTTTTATCACAGATTGGGTTACTGCCTTGTGCAAGGTGGAGGTCTTTCCGAAAATCTTATAAAGTAGAGTTTTGAAAAAAAGTGTATTCTGTTCATTTTTAAAAATAGTTGGTTTTTCAATAAGAATTATAATACTAAAGTTAAATCTTAAACTTAGTTATACTATCAATGTAAATGTTAATGTTCTTATGTGTAGCTCATCCCATCGAATAGAAAGCAAGAACTTCCAGCCAATAGTAACCTCAGG
This sequence comes from Vesta saturnalis, assembly GCA_036346205.1. Taxonomy (NCBI): domain Eukaryota; kingdom Metazoa; phylum Arthropoda; class Insecta; order Coleoptera; family Lampyridae; genus Vesta; species Vesta saturnalis. The sequence goes on along the minus strand of JARFJB010001168.1, from coordinate 12,414 downwards.
CCATTGCCAGTACAAGACTTCTGTCTTCAATACCACTGTCAATAATGACAATATTCATTTATAAACTCTGGAACCTCTATGTCTTCTCGTTTTTTCGGAAACAAGCTTATACCTATGGTCTTCCAAACCTCCAAGTGTAGTATGGGATCTTATGGACTAAATGCCTCTTTTACTAACTTTAGTCATCTGTAAATAACGCTACCTTTTTCTTTTATGGCAATGTTGTTTAACGTAAAATGTAATTTAGGAACACATAACCTCTTTATACTTTCACATTATTGTTCATTTGCACTAAGTTACTTTTCAAATTAAACCAACTCCATTTATTAAAAATCGTTAAACTTAGTACAAGCGTGTTTTAAGGTAATGGTGAGCATTTTCTATAATTCTGTTATCGAACTTTACTTTGTAGAAATTTCTTTGATTCTTCGATATGGAAGTGGAAGTTCAAGCTGGCCCTTCAAAACGACGTACTGGAAAATAATTCACCCGTAAGGAAAAACGTCTCGTTCTTAACGTACTAAATTATTTCTCGGCCAAATTGAACGTTAGTGCAGCCGTTAAAAAAGCGAGCAATGCTTTATGTTCTTCACAACGAAGTATATATCTCATTAAAAAAGAACATTAGATTGAAGCAATAGTTAGTCCGAAGAAACGTACGAAAAGGAAAGGTGCACTAACCAATCATCGCCTTCATGTATATTACCAGAATATCCATATATCATTTGTGCAAGAAATATTATATTATGTCGAAAATAAATGATGTACTTATAATTTCAATGAAATTAAGTAATCCACTAATGCTTATTTGGCGCTGATTAATTATAATAACTTTATTGCTGTTAAAATGTGGAAAAAGAACACATCGATTTATACCATGCAAAACCAGAATTATGGGATATTAAAAGTGAAATTTATAGAGATTAAAAAACAAAGTGCATTGAGTGAAATCGCAGAAAACTTTAGTATTACATCAGAAGAAATTACGAGAAAAATTGTAACTTAAGCAACCAATTCAATAGTGAATTTAAAAAGCTAAAAGAAGAAGGCTGGTGAAGGTGCAGATGAAGTATGTATTTTAAAATGGCCGTACTTCAATTCTCTTTTGTTTCTGCAAGGTGTTTCAGCATGCAGATCAGCAATGAGAAATATCAACACGGTAAGAGTTTTTTTTTTTAACATTTATTTACAATTTTACTATGTATCTACATAAACTTGTGGTGCCATGGAACTTCTCCTTGGGTACTGACAAAGTGTTTTCGGTTTTCTTCTCGTATTTGGTTTGCATCAACTGAATAGTTATTACTGCCTTGTTGTCCTAGTGGTGGAAAATGAAAGTTTCATGCTTCGTCAAGCTCCTGGTACTATTTCACCAGTTCCTGGATTTCCATAGTCAAATGGAGCATATACATTTGAGACATTAAATAATTATGCAAACAGCAAATGGCTAGTGCTACATAATCAACACGTTTTGGGTTAAGAGACATCGGATTTCGTAAAACTCTAAATGTGCTAGGCATAAGACCAAAGACATTCCCTACTGTTCTTAGTGCTCTGTACAAGCTGTAGTTATAAATCCTCATTGAACGTTAACTATTGAATGGAAACTGTTTCATTATATGTGATTGTAAAGGAAAAGCATCATCTACTACAGCAAAACGCTGAAATTAGGCGTAACAGGTTTAAAAAAAATGATAGATCACTACAAAACGATCAATTGTTAGAAAAAGCTTTGCGCACTTTGGATGAGAAAGAGCAAGATGATGTTTTCGGAAATATATTGCAAACGAAGTGAGGAACCTTTCATCTGGTTATTTACGTCGAAAAATGGAAAAAAAATTTCAACAAATTATTTTGGAAATAACTGAAGAAGAAGAATTACAGCAAACCAAGTTCGGTTGCTCTATACCAATCAGGATGTTTAAACCAAATTGATATGGGACAATCTTTGGCATCATATTTACGCAATGAAACCGAACGTGAAAATTATGAGAATCTTACAAAATGCCTACCTTCATGTAATCATTCTTTAAAACTGAAATAATTGCGTCACAGACTCCTGGTACTATCAAACTTATGGCACATTTAGATATTCGGAACAAATAACACAAGTAGTACCGGGGCACCATCCCCTCAACTTTTTTTACGTCACAAGCCCCACCCACTAGGGCACCTTCCCCCCTACTTTTAGACACCCACGTGGTAGACCATATTTTCCACCCCTATGGTTTCTTTTCGGAGACCTTTTTCAACCCCTAATTTTTTTACACACCCACGTATGAGACCGTATTTTCCACCCCTATGGCTTCTTTTCGGAGCCCCTTTTCATTCATAATTATTTTTTACACACCCACGTGTAGGACGTGTTTTTTCACCCCTATTTTATGACAGCTCACGTGTGAGGCCGTATTTTCTACCCCTATGGTTTCCTTTCGAGGGTCAACCCTTGATGGAATTTTTACCCCTAATTATTTTTGATTGTATTAACAGCCTTTTTTGACAGCAATTATTTGTACTTGCTCACGTGAGGGGCAGATGTAGGGGTTGGTCTTGGACTTGGGGTTGGTCTTGGACCTGGAGTTGGTCTTAGGGTTATTTTTGATGGACAACTTTAACCCTAATTAAGGTCCTTTTGGTAGTATTAAGAGCAGCACCCCTAGAGGTTAGGCAAACGCACACGCATACAATGTTGGAAATTGCATAACTACCCTAATAAGATATTATTATTAAAATTATCGGTCCTATTATTTAAATGGTCACATGCTATTGGGTACGTGCGGATGATCATTTACCTATACGAGAAATTTATTTATACGTTGTATTTCTAATGAGGAGACTTTTAAGATACGTGTAGTACTTCCCCACTTGTTCTCGGGCCTTCGCCCCCTGGCAGGAGATGGTATGGGAACCCTAACCTTATAAGACAAAAGTGTATAGCTTAGCCCCTATCGTGGCCCCCTTGGTGCAATTGTATGAGGGTTTTAACTTAATCTTACAGCTGTAGGCCTTCACCCCGTCATACAGAATTGCATTCTACTAAGGAGGACCTAGCCTTGTAAGACAGGACTTGTATCAGGGTTTGAGCCCTGGCCCCTTTGAAGTAAAATTGATTTTAGTGCCATCTAGTGACGTATGGAGCAATAAATATTTTACATAATAGAAGTTGATAATGCACACCTCTCTCTTGCTCTACCTTGTTTCTCTCTCTCCCTCTCTCTCTTTCGGCTCTTTTACACACACACACACGCACGCACGCACGCACGCACGCACACGCACGCATCACGCACGCACGCACGCACCAGCACGCGCCACGCGCGCACGCGAACACGCAAACACGCACACACGCACACACGCACACCCACACGCACACACGCACACACGCACACACGCACACACGCACACATGCACATCACACACTCACTCACTCACTCACCACCACTCACCACTAACTCAAACTCACTCACTCAACTACTCACTCAACTACCACTCACAATAATACTCACTAATAATATAACTATAAAAAAAAATACCCGCCCACATATATGAAAATATATTATTATTATTATTATAAACATAATACTTCATTTTATTATCGATTATCTTCGAGGAAGATATTAGAGTGTGGTTAGGTGAATACTTCAAACTTCCCTCGAACATAACCGATTCTACCCGAACATTGACGAGTGCGTCAGCGCACAAGACCCTAAGCTACCAGCGTTCTCGTTTCTCATGTATTTCGCTTTTTAAAGTGTAACTGTCATCGAGTGAACATTATTATGATGTATTCTCCTGCTTATGAGCCAACATCATGGACATTAGAGATTTTACTGACTTGTTAATAAACTATTTACAACATAACCGTTCAAGATAATGATGGAAACGATGACGTGGATGAGCTGAATGTATCTCGCATCCAAGGTAATGGTGATGATTCACAGAAGAGGAGCAAGAAGACCGATGAGATAGAGGAGAAGGACGAATCTCAAAACCATGATATATATATATATATATATATATATATATTGGATTACTCAGTGGCTCAGTGATAAAGGTGTCAGACCAGTAAGTGAAAGGTACCAAGTTCGAATCTGAGAGTAGTCAAGTGCTTGGGAAAAAATTATATATAACATATGAATTCGACTCAAGTGCGAAAACAGTCCTTCTCAGGACTAAGCCTGATGACGGAAGCAGAGTCCGCTTCCGAAACGTCGCGCTCAAAAAGCATAAACTGGAAATAGGCCTATTAACTCCACTCTTTATAAAGTTCCATTATACAGATAATTAGGATTATGATTTTATTCCAGAAAATATTTTGCCGAGTAATTAAAGTATCCAGAAAATTAAATGTTAATTACAAATTAATTCAATGTCCAGAAATTATAAGTGACCTATAAAGTGTATGATAGCGTAGAAAGAACTGAAATAAATACACAAAAACATGTGTTCTTAAACATTGATAATTAACATATCCTAATTATTTTTATATATAAATATATTTTTGTACACAATAAATATGCAGATTTAAAGCGTTACAGCTTTCCAAGGAGAACATCCAAATGAACGTATCGAGTTCAGTCCAACTCACAGCGTGACACATAAATGTAACTTATCACTGTAAAACCATAATAAGCAAATTTAAAGGAAAAGATAATTGGTAGAAATGCAACTTTATGTTCTCCCCACAGTCAGCTTAAGTACAGTTGGCTGTATGTTTCAGAAGAAGAAGAAGTCGATTGTGTTACTTCCAGAGAAAACATCACATCAGAAAAGACTTCCTTATAAAACTGTTCGCAAAACTACCACGGTTGTGATAAGAAAAAATATCACATGGTAGCTGTCAAAAATATATACCACCTTCCCTTTCGAGTTTTGAGAAATGTACATGTCCTAGAAGAAGTTACAGAAAATTCAACAATAGATCACTAACTGTACTGGGAAATCTAGCAATTTTTTTAACATTAAAGAGAAATGTTAAATAAAACTGTGACAAGATCATGCTGTACTCAGGTAAAAGTATGGTATCGGTAATAAGATGTAAGAAGGCTCTCTTGAACTCCATCATTAAGTTTAAAAGTATCCAAATAATTATGGTTAAGTTAAAGCATATGTGAATTAAAAGAACGTACCTGACATTAGCTGTCTGCTCACAATTAAAAGCAATGGAAATATTCATTGGTATAGTTATTTTATAGCAGTTTAGGATAAAGCAAGAATTTTATTTGCTGTCAAGAAATGTGAAGGTTAAGTTTCAAAATTGCAATTCACATTTAATAAAATAATTGTAACTAGGAAATGAAAGCATTTAACACAATAAACTGACAAAAAATAGAGAACAAATCAAGTTACTCTAATTACCCACTGATTACCCATCAGAGTAAAATGACCACATCTTGCCAACATTACTTACTATGCACAACTACATGATATATTGCTCTTATCCCAAAAATGTTGTACCTGCTTCTTGAACCCCAGCTGAGAAAGTAATTTATAAAGGAACTGAGTGAAACTCCCCGGACTAAATAAATTTAAAAGTGCTAATCACAAGCTGTGTCACTAAAACCAGTTCTTAATAACATTAGCCTATCGGCAGCTTTAACTTTAGTTAAGTAATAATAACTGTCACACTGTTACAAAAACAACACAGGATTGATCTTACGCAAACTGATGAAATCAGTCTCCTCTACCACAATCAGCAAATGAAATGTGTCAAGCGATTAATCAAACCGTTATCTTTATTTGCATCAAAAGACACCCTAAGCACTACTGAAATGGTAGCTTTGGCTTTCCACTACCCGCTTCATACTAAAACATAAAATAACATCAGAGTTTATCTTACCAAAACTTTCTTGTGATGCTTCATCGCAACTTGCAGATATTTCCTGAATTGTAGAGTAATTGATGGTCTCCCATAAACTAACATTAAAGTTATCCTGCTGTTTGCAAAATGATTCCATAGTTAGCAGTATATTTGCTGGTATTTCTTTAAAGACAACCATTTGTTTCCCAAATCCAAATAAGAGTCAACCGCTTCCTCTGGATGAACACACCTCAATCTTGTAGTGATGTCAATGATATTCCATTAAGAAACATTACTACTGTTTTCATTTCAACAGCTGCTACCAAACACCTTTGATGATGTCCACGTTGTCATCTCCACGAAATCTATAGTAATTCTACTATGAAGATCCAGACAGACTAGTTAAATGAGGCACCACCAACCAGTAATAGTTCAAACACATTATTGAATCCTCAGCGGAATTCGCAGAGTCACACATATCCTGGTTGGCACCAATCTGTAATGTACCCAGGCCAATCTACCGACTGCACAACTCGAATGTAAGAAGAAGGTTAATGCGCGAACTTATTTAAGCCAAATGGTGGTCATAAAAAACTAGGTAGAACCACTATGTTGTGTAAGAGAGTTGTTGCTGGGATATAACACAGTATATAAATTTATATGCAAGTACAGTGTAGTTCTGCTATCTTTATTGCGGATTGAGGAAAGAACTACTAAAGAAAACCTCACCGCCTCATACTACAACAAGAATAACAACATAAATATGGAATCAGTGTTAATTATAGGTACCTAGATCAATACGTATTTAGATTCTACAGTTATTCCAGTATTATGCCTATCATTATATTCTAACTTTAATAACTCAATCAATGTAGTAGTAATAATTTAATACATGCCTATATTTCATAAATGGTCATCACTAAGTTATAATACAGTTAGCTACTGTAGTATAAGGAAAACATCACAACATGTTAATGGTCTACATTTACAATTAACGAACCAAAAGGTAGCATATTTTATAACAGGCACACACACAGTATTCCAACGAGAACATACTTTAGTTTTGCTACGGTTATCACCCCTAGGTCAGCATTATGCCAGTTTTACCCGAGTGCCGATTTGACGCCTCCACTACATTTACAGGGGATCATTCCTCTTAAAATACACTACATTATAGGTGTGAAATGTCAAAATAGAGACCTCTCTATACTAAATAACAACGTTGTAATGTAACACTGACTTTCAAATTATCATTGATATTATTATAAGTTTTTGTTATGAACGAATGAGTTCAAAGGTAAATATGTAATTAAAAATTATTATTAATTTTATTAAATACGTAAATAAAAAGTTTACCTCGAGTAGGATTTGAACCTACGACCTGTACTTTGCTAGAGTACCGCGCTAACCAACTGCGCCATCAAGGTTCAAGCCCCAATCGATGTAAATTTTGTCTTTATGTATGTAGAACTGATGTAAATTCTAAATATAATGAGATTACAATCAAATTACTTATTTTAATGGAATGTGAGCCTGCAATATCGCAAGGATTCACACATACCAAAGCAACTTGACTAATATTAAATTATTATAAGTTTTGTTATGAACGAATAAGTTCAAAGGTAAATATGTAATTAAAAATTATTATTAATTTTATTAAATACGTAAATAAAAAGTTTACCTCGAGTAGGATTTGAACCTACGACCTGTACTTTGCTAAAGTACAGCGCTAACCAACTGCGCCATCAAGGTTCTACATACATAAAGACAAAATTTACATCGATTGGGGCTTGAACCTTGATGGCGCAGTTGGTTAGCGCGGTACTCTAACAAAGTACAGGTCGTAGGTTCAAATCCTACTCGAGGTAAACTTTTTATTTATGTATTTAACAAAATTAATCATTGGTATTAATTTATGTTAGACGTAATAATTACTCTTAACACAGTATCGTAATACAAATCATATACTCATTTCAGTTATTTATTTATATTTATATTTAGTTGTTTAAATAATGGCATTATAAACATTTTCTGAAAGAAAATACAGTTAATGAATATATAACATTACCTTTTATTCTATTCTATTTTATCAGACCAAAAATAATACGTTTTCTCTTTTCTAAAATCTCAAAATCAACAACCTTCTGTTATTTTTCCCAACAACCTATATCTAAGCACACTTTATTTTCTACTATCAAAATATTAATAATTAATCCCGTTAACTTTCTACGTTTAATTGAACAATGATTATGCATAAATATTGTACGTACAAATTTAACGCAAGAAATGGTATTTAAGAAAAGAAAAAAGACTCATATTTAAATTACGCCAACGAGCTGTACAGTACGATCAAAAATACCCGACACAGCTGCTCTTATGAGACATGACGTTAGTAACCATTTGCCGCAATGGTAGTTCACCCATACTAAATATAACCTCAAACTTGAAATTTGACGTTTAATATTTATGGGGGCAACACATATGAAGGGGCCTAAGTCACAAATTGTTTGTTGTGCAGAAAAACGATGTGAAACTTTCAAGGTTAATTGCTAATATAAAACTTGTATAGCAGTATTTTATTATAATTCTATGCAGTTATAAGTGATAAAAGCAAAATCTAAACCAAATTCTGATTTTTCTGAGCAAAAAGGCATGTTACCAAAGAAAAAAATTTGAAAAATTTGATCAGATATACGAATCTTACTACTGTTTTTATTTTAATTCATTACTACATGAGTGTAACGTGTAGGTGCTAATAATCAAGTACACGGAAGACCATCAAAATATTCCTGAGATTCACACGAAGGCCCACGAACAAGTTCCGATCACGAAAAGGGGGAAGACCCGAGAACAAGTTGCTACGCCCTACATCTGTATTATAATCCGGCTATGTTCGGGGAGGGTTAGAGTGGGGGTCGCCGACACAGCCTTCACCGAAAGCCTCGCATCGCAAAGTTTTACTTATATGAAGACAACTAGAAAATTCATTCCGCTCATTATCATTATCACGTAAAGTAGTACCACATTCTTGTTTTGACATCAGGTTATCTGTCATATAGAAATTGAAGTTTTATTTGTTTCTTGAAGAAGTTTATCACTTTTCTTAAAAACAACGGTGAATGCTTTCAGATGCGACTGTCTTCGTTATAAGAACTCATATCTAAACCCTCTTGCTAAACACATCTATAACCGCTAGTATGTAGCTGTACCCATTAGTGTGATTACTTAAAGATCACATATCACAAAGATCAGTCCACCATAACTCAAAAATGTTACTCAATACCTGCGTTAAATTTCTCGTTTTGTAGATTTATGCGTGGTGTACACTTTTTATTTTCTGTAACAACATTCTAATATCTTCGTATTTTATAAATTTAAAATTCTTTTTTCGACAAGATGTATTTTAGCCGAGACAGAATTATATGAGTCGTCTTATGTGATAGCATGACATTGTACCCTTATCGGTAAAAAATTGAGGATTAAAAAAGATAATGTTCTAATAAGAGGCCTATACTTGTTGATTATTATTTTTTGACAGAGGTAATTAACTAGATAGAGCTTGTATTACATCTAGCTTAAAGAAGAAGACACAAGAGTAGGTGAGATTAGAGTTTTGGAACACACCACATTTCCAAGGTATTTTCATGGTTAACAATTTCAAGGTCCCACCAGTTCAAGGTTATGGTGAAGTAGGTCATGTTTACACAAAATTTTAAAGGTCGTTCCAGATTACCGCAGCTGTAAGGAGTAAAAATACGTTGATAACTAACACTCAACACATTATCAAGACTAGTTGCGCACCCTATTAGATACATCTTCTTTCAATGCTCATGTAATTTTTACACTTTCTGATACCACACTTAGAATAAATTAAAAAAGATAATGATATGCAATATATTTATTTATTGTACAAATGTAATCAGTGTATTATTCAGATCTATGATTTTTCTAGGAATAAAACATTTTTGATTTAGTACAAGTGCAAAGGTCCTTTCCACTTCTGTCATTATAACGTGGTGCAATAATTGAGCGTAGGTGCAGTGTGGTGCCATGAGATCCTGTTGCGGAAATGAAATAACCGCCATTGGTTTATTCGAACTCGACAACATTCAACCGTATCGTCTGAAGATATAAATAAATCTAAATTTGTTGAGTGAACTAGACCATGTTCGATACGTAAGTAAACGTTTATCGAAACAATTGTAATATGAGGATAATAAAGGTTGGTTTTCGTCGCACATCTTCTCACCGTAAAATACAGTAAGATATCGTTAGAAGTTATGTGGTTAGAAACAATTTAGAAATCTGAATTTTTGGACTTAAGGGTTATTTAAGATTCTCTTTCATTCTAAAATATTTTCAAGGTCATGTTACTTGTTATACCGGAAGTCGCCACTAACTTCCTTATTTTAAATGGAACACCCTGTATATTATTTTATTTTTGGATTCTTGACAAAATTTTAGGAGTCTTATAAGGGTTTCCTATACCTTTTTCAACTGTTTCTTAGATATCTTGATTTTTTCAAAATTTTGAAAGATGTAACCCTATTTTCAACACTGCTTATCTTACTTATTTGGACTGATGGAAAGTGCTTCTGGAGTAGACAGAAGCATAAGAACTATACTTTTGAAATACTCATTGACAATTGATTTATTGCATACATGGTGTTCAAAATTTGATGAACTATTAAACAATTTTCAAAGTTGAAAAACTTTGTTAATTCAAATGTGACACCCTGTATATTATTGGATGAATAGATGCAGCATTTAGTTATGCATCGTTTGGCTATAACATTACCTATACCTATTATCGACAATTTTCTTGTTAATTAATATTTTCTACTTTAATGTGATTTTGACAGAAACTGAAATTTTTCAAAAATAAAATGAACTTAATTCAAACTACACAAATTCTATTTTATTAAAACAATGAAATAAAACAAGAAGATAACAAAATTGAGAGCATAATAACAAATGAAAACATAAAACAATTATTTGAACATAACTAGAAGAAAAGTGATAAAAAGATAAAATGAATCATTACAAATGTTCCACATGACCGCCAATTTGATTTAAGCATTTTATAACTATAACTCCTTTTTATAAAAGCCGATAAAATTCCAAAACTGCAATCTAGTGAGCCTTGATTTTGAGCATTAAAACATTGTTGTTGATTTAATGTCAAATCAGTACAATTTAAGTGATTTTGTAATTTTTAAGTATTTTTTAAATGTTTATAATGGAATGTATTCAAGAATATTCTAACAATGATTTATTAAATTTGTTTTACGCATGGTGAATGTGGACGAATTGTTAGGCGAACATGCAGGTTGTTTAACGAACGGTATCCACACCTACCATTAATGACACCTGGAAAATTTGCAAGAATTGAAGCTCGATTTATTGCAACTGGAAGTATAACAACTCGAACGCATTTAAAGCCAGTAATAGATAATGAAGTTAACGAGGTGAACGTGTTAGCTTATTTTCACGCTTATCCACGAACTTCAATTACAGCAGCTGCACTGGATTTGGATATTTCACAATCATCAATCCACAGAATATTAAAAGTATAAAATGCATCCTTTTTCGGTAATAACTGTGCAAGGATTACATCTTGGTGATCAGGCACGACGAGTTAACTTTTGTGAATTTATTCTTGTACAAATGACCGAATATCCGAGATTTCTTCACAACATTATTTCGATGAATCAAAATTCAGTAGAGAAGGAATTTTCAATCGCCGAAATAATCACTACTGGGCACAAGATAATCTCATGTAACAAGAGAACGTAATCAGTTCCAATTTAGTTTTAACGTTTTTTGTTTAGTTATGGATAATAGAGTGGCATATCAAGTGTACGATGAAAATTTGAATGGGGCGAGATATCTTGAAATTCTCCGTGGATTTGTTATGGATTTTCTAAATACTACCTGCATGTGAAAAACAGTTGGTATCAGCTGGATGGCGCTCCCGCACATTCCACTATAGCTGTACACCAACAGTTGACATTGATGTTTGAAGATCGGTGGATTGGCCCAGGACCTTGGAACTGGCCACCGAGATTACCCGATTTGACGCCCTGGACTTTTACCTCTGGGGTCGTATAAAAGAATTAGTGTACTCTAGGCCAGTTCAAACTAGAGGAATGCTAAATCGTGTTCACAATGCATTCAATAGTATGTGTCCACGAAATTGCGATCTATTTCGCAAGGAGTATATGATAGAGTTATAAAATGCTTAAATCAAATTGGCGGTCATGTGGAACATTTGTAATGATTCATTTTATCTTTTTATCACTTTTCTTCTAGTTATGTTCAAATAATTGTTTTATGTTTTTCATTTGTTATTATGCTCTCAATTTTGTTATCTTGTTTTATTTCATTTTAATAAAATAGAATTTGTGTAGTTTGAATTAAGTTCATTTTATTTTGAAAAACATTTCAGTTTCTTTTGGGATTTTTTAATGGTGTGCTTTAAACATAAATTTCGATAATTACAGTTATCTTCGTCAGTGTAATGTTTGTTAAAATTGTTCCAATTTTGGTGAAAATTAACAAATTTTGTACTTTAAAATTTTGTTGTCACTAGTGTACTGTTACTGATAAGTTCTGTG